>BSBK01014146.1:0-81373 GCA_027943335.1 Chamaecyparis obtusa
GCTAAGAATTCCGACAAATCAAACCAGAATCTATGATAGAGAAGGGTTGCCTAAGGAGATAAGCCCATTCTCCCTTATTCTAGTAATGATCTGTTTCAAAACATATCTGACCTTGCTTAATGAAGATAAGAAGCTTTATCCTTGGACAAGAAGCACAACTCTTAATGTTGGTTAGCCATATACCCAATTATATTGTTCATAGATATTTGCCACTAACCAAATACCTAGTTTTTTCTTAATACTATCCATTGATATTCCTGAAGATCTATATTCAAATAACACTCTACAGTTTTGTATTTGTATATGTTAATTGGAAAGAAGGTTTAAGATACCTTAATTGAGACCTTTACCAACATATACCTATTCATCATGTACATCAGGATATAAGTATACTTATATAATGAACACTGTTATATATATATATATATATATATATATATATATATATATATATATCCTTGATAAACAGTATCATGACCTTCGAGAAGAGAGTACTATTGGAGCTACATCGAAAGCTCAGTTACTTGATTTTCACAGAACCTTGATGTACCATAAAAATATACCATAATGCAATTGAATATCCTGCCTAGGGTTTTTAAACAAGTATATCTATTTTAATTTCTCCTAATCACCAATGCAAAGATAGCATCTGTGCATATAAGAATAGTAATGAGTTGTATTAATCCGTATTACTTAATTTCTTTAATCAGTAGAGGAGTTGTTGTTATCCTTGTTCTGAGACTTTCTATTGCTTATCTTTTAATAATCTACCCTACTTGATATCTTGGATACACAAGAGGATTTGAGTATTCACTCAAGGGAAGCCATTGAAACCTGTGAGTTTTTTGCCTTTTTTGCATTTTAATCTTCTTAATGAACTTAAAAGAGGTACATATACTTTACCAAAGAAGTGTGTGATATGTGCAGATGTAAGTGATCTCTATGTCCAGAAACAATTATACAGAAAAAGTGTTGCATTCTGCTAGAGAGAACCAGACCAAATTGTGAAAAGCTGAGAGCAGGTTGCCAGCATCAATATATATATATATATATATATATATATATATATATATATATATATATATATATATATATATATATATATATATATATCTAAAAGTAGGACGCCTTGCTGTTTTTCCACAATCACAGTATTTAATTACTTGCAAAATGATCTTTTGAGCTTCTTCTGAGCTTCTTCTATACCAACTTAGAATGATTGTCTATATTTTGATGCTGGTTAATAGCACTGCACTCTGCTTTCTTTCTATACTAGTGTTTAATTTAAAATGCCCTTATTTTGAAACATAACAAAAAGTTTCTATTCATCTTTCAAGGCTTTATATGTATTTCCTACATTTAAGCAATCTTAATTTACTGTAAAAAAGCTTCCTAGAAGTCTAGGCTTCCTTATTTTCATATGCCGAGGAGATTAACTCTATTCTTCAAAAAATTCTCAACTTTTATCCTTTGAACTTTGAAATCACCCTGATGTTAAATCGCTTCCCTATGTTTACTATGATCCTATATATGAATATGCTTTTGCAGAAAATCTCACATTTATATCCCATAGGTTTTGTTAATCTTTATATGTGAGTGAGGTTAGTAAACTTTCCCGAGAGGATCTTAAGCAAGAATTTACATCAATTAATTCTAAATCTCATTCGTACTGATAAATGTACATCTAACAACTTTACAACTTTACATATAATGTCCCAACTATATATACATCTAACAACCCTGAGCATTTATCCTTTTACCTTATGTCTGGAAATCATAATAGAGTATATATACAGTTTACACATGTTCTTTCCTGTAAGTAAATATATGTACATATCACAACTTGTCTAGACTTTAGAATCCTCTGTAAATATAATCAAGCTAATAAAAGGTTTTCCTAGATACCTACTGATATTTGCTAAGCTTTCGGAGATAATTATTCATTATTCTCACTGTTTACCATGGTGCAAGTCTACTCATGATTATCCTTCCTCATGACAATGATGTTTTCTCCTTCCTCATTCTCTATTTTGTTCCGTCTACTACTTTTCTTGATATCCGGTGGGAGGATTTTGAGATTTCCTTATTATTATTATTATTATTATTATTATTATTATTATTATTATTATTATTATTATTATTATTACTATTAGTATTATTAGTATTACTATTATTATTAGTATTACTATTATTATTATTATTACTACTATTACTATTATTATTACTATTACTATTATTATTACTATTACTACTATTATTATTACTACTACTACTACTACTACTACTACTACTACTACTACTATTATTATTATTATTATTATTATTATTATTATTATTATTATTATTATTATTATTATTATTACTATTACTATTACTATTACTATTACTATTATTATTATTATTATTATTACTACTACTATTACTTCTACTATTATTATTACTACTATTATTATTACTATTACTACTACTATTATTATTATTATTATTATTATTACTACTATTATTATTACTACTATTATTATTATTACTATTATTATTATTATTATTACTATTATTACTATTACTATTACTATTACTATTACTATTACTATTACTATTACTATTACTATTACTATTACTATTATTATTATTATTATTATTATTATTATTATTATTATTATTATTATTATTAAGTCATCTCCTAAACTTGGTAAGAAAATAGTAGCTCGCATCCAATTGATCTTCCCTCTTCCATAACCACAAGTCACCTACTCTTTTTTTCACTGGTAGAAACTTGCATTGCAAGAAAATAATCTTGCTTATATCTTAGAGCCTCTTCTTGCTACTATATAATCTAAGCTTTGTAATGAAGATCTTCTTACCTCTGATGATATTTTTTCTCTTGCTTGATAGCCCTTAATTCTTTTGAGAGATTCCACAATATCTCCTAGATAATGATAATTTCTAGGTTTCCCATGTTTTTGTGGTGGGTAGGAGGTTAAGCATGTTGATAGAAGGTAAAATAGACCTCATGTGGATGGTAAGTATTAGAAGGGGTGGGTGGGAGTCAAGCATTGTGATATTTCCCATAACTTACTAATGCAATAAAATATGTAGGAAAACTATGAGCATTTATGGCTTGATATTATTGGTAGGGAGGTAGAGTGCTTGTATTTTCATGAAGAGGAGGGGGAAACATCCATTGTCCATAATGTCCTTCCATATCAAAGTATAGGGCCGTATAAAAATTTTCAAATGATTTTTCAAGTAAGATGAAAGGGTCTAGTCAAAATAGAGAACAAAATACGTAACATAAAAACTAAGACAAACATCACTACCAACACAATTATAATTTATCTAAGCAGTGCAATACCTCATTTAGGTGACAATTCTTCAGTGGAAAATAACTTTTGCATTGATAACTTTACCCCTCGAGCTTATTTTTTCTATCGATAATAGTTTGCTGATCATGATATAGGAATAACTCTCCTCCAAGTTTACTTAATTCCATTTTGTTCTTCGTGGCATAAATATATTCTCAATAAAAATACTTAGATACTAAAATTTTAAACTCCTCCCCATAAGAAAACCATTTTAGATAACCCAACCTATGTTTATTAAATTTGTTGTAAAAAGTATATTTAAAATGACAAGACTTCTCATTTTGAAGTAAAATTATACCTACATATAAATTCATTTAACGTGATATAATAAGTGATATAATGAGAAATGATAGATTTGAGTCTAGATTAAGATTAGTTGCTGACCACATGAATGTTGCTTCAGATCATGGCTTTGATATTGTTAAAAATGGAATACGGACTCCAATATTAATTTATTGCTAATAATTAAGATAATGGTTGAATGTTATTTCTACTAACCATCCACTAGAAAGCATAGAAATGATGAGACTCACTCAAAAGGGTTAGAAGTACCATAACAGTGATTCTGCCAGGAAAACAGGGATTTATAATTTTGCAATACTTTTATTTGTTTTCCCATTAATTTTGTTGGATGGGTAAATCAAACAATTGGGCAAGAGATTTTTATAATGCATCGACGAATTCCTTACATCTCATCTCATCAAGAAGTGATCTATCACCATAAAACTTGAGGGATACAGTTCTGGCATCCGTATTGGATTGTCTATTGCAACATGTGAACATCCCTCACTCTACTCTTAAATCTGTTAACAACTTGCTGAGTACATCGATAAGTCTCCCTGCATTAAAATATGATTCACCTAGGTTTGACTGCAATTACCATTAATAGAGTTGAGAGAGCTATAAAAGTTATTGTAGATTTTAGAATGTAACGTGTATCTTCTTTATTAGCAGTTACCAAGGGAACAAAAACAAAAAACTATCATTTCTAAACTCCAAAATGACGTCCAAAAGAGGGACAACAATATGTAAACAACAAATAAAAACACTTATCTTACGAATGGGAGTACTGAGTTTTTAATTTTTATTTCAAACTTTCTGTATCAGCCACTTGTGAAAGTGACATGCTAAGTTCATCATCAAATTTAATTGTTCCAAGGCTCGATCCCATACGCTCTGTATACCTCCACTGGCTTCCACATTAACTTTTCAATTAATCTTTACCCACTAATCCAATCGTTGAGTAGGATTTGCAAAAGTTCTGTCATGACATTGTTTTCTCAGATTGGGCTCTGGCGATGCTTGAGGAAAGAGTTTGTCTACCCTAGTAGGACATCAATAGGAAGAGCCATGCGTCAAGCATAAAATTCTCTTTCCATGCACATAACGTTTTCCAAGCAATCTTTTCTGAGCTGTAGATGGTATTTTCTCATCATTCTTTTTTCTTTCCTTCTGTTTACTTAAACTGAGTTCGATCTTCTCCACTTAGTTGGGCTGCTACTTGCTGGTGTACTATGTATCCTACTCTAGCTTATTACTACTATTTTCATTATTATTTTTATTTATACCATATATGCAATTGTACATCGCAGATTCACCACCAAAAATGTTGAATTATGTTCAAATTTATGTATCTACTGCATGCTAATCTAACTTATTCATTCATGAATTTTCCCTCAAGAATACCTTAACTGGTTAGTTCCACTTATTCCATCATCATATTTTATTTTATTGCATGTTTTCCTTATTCTGTAGGTGCATTGAGATTCTCCTATTATTTATTAGTAATATACTTACATGAATGTATAAGTGTGTAAGCAAGTATATGTGAGATTATGAAATATATCCTAACAAGATATTCATATCTTGCTGAGGCAAAATAGTCGATAGATTAGTTATATGATCACGAATTTTATGCAATGGCATTCAAAGTGATGAAGGGTGCTCCCCTTAATGCCACAAACACATAACAGAAATAGAGAAACAACAACAATAATATGCAAGAACAAAAAATTGGCTTCTTATTATCTCCACAAATGTGGAATTACAAACTTTCAGAATTACAATATGCAAAGCCACATGGGCATTCTCTTACAATATTCTTTACGACAAAGCCTCGAATCAATACCCAGATCTACTACCCAGAACTATTCTGAACTGCCTAAGACAATAATATAGCCTTCCTTATATAGGCAATTATCCACTGCCTGGGAAGGTTCCAGAATTTTAGCCAATAAGGCCGACCAAACTTATAATTATTTTATTTTACATTTTATTACATCATAGTCAGCTCAAGATAAATTTTGAAACCCGAACAGAAATTTTGAAGAAAATTATTTTTCGTCATTTCAAGTGGCCCAACTTCCGAAGACCATAAGTCATCACCAGTTGACTCGATCAGCTATTATAACCCCATTTCGGAAACGCCACAAAGCGCTCTACAGGCTTGACCTGCGCAAGTGCCCGTCACCCAAATTTTTGACCTCATCCGGGGCCTCTAAAGCCTTCAAAACTGAGTTCAAAGTCTCTGTACCCTACTGCCAATACCGAAAATCTTCAATATCTTCCAATATACACTTGATTTGGCAATGAAACTTTACTGGCAGACTTATATGACCAAAATGAACTTCCAAGAAAGAAATCAAATCATTCTGAGCACATACGAAAATTACCAAAAATAGTAACTTTCCATAAATAGAAGCTCTGCACAAAATAGCCCTTATTGAAAATAAAAATAAAAATATTTTTTTGGGTGATACAAGATTGCTCTTACACCCAGGATGCTCCTGCATCAGACACCTGGGGTAATTTGAGAAGTGACCCTGTCACGACTCAGGTGTGCAGAGGAAAACCAAGACGGTTAACCTCCTCCTTTGTTAGCCACGATGAATCTTCTACAGTTCATCCTTTCCATTTGACCAAATACTCTTCATATGTCCTATTCCTTGTGCTTCTACCAACACGACTGTCCAGTATGTCTTCGATCTCATTAGTGTCTGAACTAGTTGCTGGAATACTCCACTGTGCTGTTGTGATCTCATCTTCAACACCTCCTTCATGATACTCTGTCAGATCTGAAATGTTAAACACTGGTGAAATATTTAGCTCAGTAGGTAATTCTACTTCATATGCATTTCTTGAATCATGTTTCTTCAGTATCCTACATGGTCCAAACTTCTTCATTTTCAGCTTGTTATATGTACCAACTGGAAACCGCTCCTTCCGCAAATGAACCATGACTTAATCACCAACCTAAAATTCTTTATACCTCCTTTTCTCATCTACCTTAGCTTTATACTGTGCATTCATCTTGGTAATATACTTCCTCACCTCCTCATGGATGTTTTTCAAGTGTTCTGCAAAATCTTCAGCTTCAGCACTACTTATTTCTCCTTTATCTATCTTCCTCAATTCAGATGCATTTTTTGGACTACTTCCATATACAATCTGGAATGGTGATTTACCAGTGCTCCTGTTGAAAGAATTATTGTATGCAAATTCCGCCTGTGGTAAAATCAAATCCCATCCTGTTGGCTTATCTCCAACCAAACATCTCAGCAAATTTTCCCAAACTCCTATTCACCACCTCTGTCTGTCCATCAGTCTGTGGATGATGTGATGAACAAAAATTTAAATCTATCTTCAACTTTTTTCACAACATACGCCAGAAATATCCAACAAACTTAATGTCCCGATCTAAAACTATGGTCTTTGGCAAACCATGAAGTCTCACTACTTCTCTGAAAAACAATTCTGCTACATGAACAGCATCATTATTCTTCTTGCAGGGAATAAAATGTGTCATCTTTGAAAATCTGTCAACTACCACAAAAATTGAATCGTGTCCCCGTTGTGTCCTCGGTAAACCAAGAACAAAGTCCATGCTGATATCCTCCTAAGGCTTCTCTGGTATAGGTAATGGCTGATACAACCCTGTATTCTGCTTCACTCCTTTCGCCATCTGACATACTCTGCAACTCTGTACAAACTTCTTCACATCTTACTGCAACTGTGGCCAATAATAATTCTCACTAACCAAACCAAGGGTTTTATCATGACCAAAATGTCCAGCCAATCCTCCACTATGCTTCTCCTTGATGAGATTCTCCCTCATAGAACTTCGTGGAATGCACAACTGACTCCCTCTGAATAGCATATCATCCTGGATGATGAAATCCAACCATTTCATCCTGTCTAGAGTAACAGGTTCTGTACAAGCTTTCCAAGCTCCACCAAAATCAAGATCCTCTGGATACAAATTCTTGAGTTCCTTGTACCCAACCACTTCAATCTGCATTTCTATTAGCAATAGTTGCCTTCTGCTAAGAGCATCTGCAACCCTATTAGACTTTCCACTCTTGTGTTTCAAAACAAATGTATAACTCTGCAAAAACTCAACCCATTTCAAATGCCTCTGATTCAACTTTCCTTGACTATTCAAATATTGCAAAGCTTGATGATCAGTATACAAAACAAACTCCTTAGGAAGCAGATCGTGTCTCCACTTCTTCAATGCTTAAACTATAGCATAAAATTTCTGATCATAAACAGAATATTTTCTCTTGGCATCATTTAATTTCTCACTGAAATAAGCAACAGGTTTATCTTCTTGGCTCATAACAGCTCCTATTGCAGTACCACTAGCATCACAATCTACTTGAAACACCTTATTAAAATCTGGAAGTGCTAAAACAGGTTGTTCTGTAACTTTTTGTTTCAACAATTGAAAACTCTATTCTACCCCATTAGTCCACTTAAACTCTTTTCTATCCCCTCTCATTGTTTCAATCAAGGGTCCACAAATACTGCTAAAATTTCTGATAAACTTTCTGTAAAAGCTAGCTATACCATGAAAAGATCTTACCTCAGTAGCACTCCTTGGAGTAGGCCATTCAAAGATAGCCTGTACCTTCTCTGGGTCCATTTTTAGACCTTCTGCTGAAACTACAAATCTCAAATACACTAACTCTTTCTTCACAAAACTGCATTTCTTCAAATTAATCAACAATTTCTCATCTCTCAACTTCTCAAACACCATACGAATATGCATCATATGTTCTTCCAATGTCTTGCTAAAAATCAAAATATCATCTAGGTAAACAATGACAAACTTACCCAAAAATTCTTTCAGAACCTCGTTCATGAGCCGCATGAAAGTGCTCGGTGCATTGGTTAGCCCAAAAGGCATGACTAACCAATCATATAGTCCTTCCTTTGTCTTGAAGGCAGTCTTCCATTCATCTCCTTCTCTGATCTGAATCTGATGATATCCACTCTTCAGATCTATCTTTGAGAAATGCACAGCTCCACTCAAATAGTCCATAATATCATCCATTCATGGCAATGGAAACCTATACTTGATTGTAATCTTGTTCGTTGCCCTAGAATTTGTACACATCCTCCATTCTCCATTCTTTTTTGGTGCTAATACCGCTGGTACAGTACAGGGACTCAGACTCTCACGGATCAATCTTTTCTGTAACAGTTCATGTACTTGTCTGTTCAACTCCTCACTTTCTGCAGGTGTCATTCTATGTGCTGCCTTATTCGGCAAACTCGCTCTTGGAATCAAGTCCATCTGATGACTGATCTTCCTTACAGGTGGTAATCCATCATGCATGTTATCAGATACAATATCTTGAAACTCATTCAACAAATCTGCAACTTCTACTGGAACATCTTCTACTTCCTCTTTACCAGCTTTTGGAATTAAAGAAAAACATACATGCTCATGCCTCATACCATCTAGGAAATTTCTTCCATCAACAAAAAATATCCTTGCATTACCACATACCTTTTCTTCAGTCTCCTTCAATGGTTTTAGCTTATGCTGCACTCCATCCTTTGTTAGGGAATAGGTATTCGCACGACCATCATGTACAACACATCTGTTAAACTGCCATGGTCTACCCAACAACATATGACATGCATCCATAGATATGATATCACACAATACCTCATCTTGGTATCCGCCAACCTTGAACTTTACTAGGCATTGTTCATTGACCATGACCTTGTGGTCATCCTGTACCCAGGCAATCCGATATGGATGTGGGTGTTTCTGTCTCTTGAGCTTCAACTTTGTCACCATCTCTTCTGACACCAAATTGTCAGTGCTTCCACTATCAATGATCACATCACAACATTTACCTTCAAACTTGCACCTGGTGTGAAACAGGCTCCTCCTTTTCTCAGGTTCATTCTCACCACTCAACAGGACTCTTCTGTTAATCAACGTTTCTCATCTTTCAGCATCTTCAAAATTTGATGATCTGGCATCTTCATCTATATGTGCAACTCTGGCCTGGCCTTCATTTCTCCTGTCCGTTCTACCTTGGCGCTGAGGACATTCAAATGCCCTATGACCTTCCTCTCCACCGTGAAAACATGTTCCACGGAAGCCACCTCTTCCAGATCCTTGTCCTCTTCCTCTTCCTCTCTGATCTCTATTATTCTGATCCTGGAAGCGATTGGAATTATTTCTTCGCTGATTTTGACTGCTACTCGGCCTCATCCTTCTTTTTCAGATCTTCATTTCGGCCACCATATGACCATCCACCAGATCGTCTACCGCGACCTCTTCCATTTTGTCTGCTCTCGAACTTCTTATTCATCTTTTCCTCTACTTTTAGGGCAAATTGGTATGCCTCATCAATACTGTTGATTCGAACCAGATTCAACTCCTCCTGAATGCTTGGCCTTAACCCATTAAGGTATCGGGCAACTTTCTCCTTATCAGCTTCGGCATGGCCTGTTCTGATGAGGAGTCGATAGAACTCCTCTGTATACTACTCGACAGATCTTCCTGCTTGCTTCAAACTTTGCATTTTCTTTAGTAGGTCAAGCTCATAATCAACAGGAATGAACTGTCCCTTCAATTTTTTCACCATCCGATCCCATCTTGTGATATTATCTTTCCCTTTTCTTTTTCACTCCAATTGAATTTCTTGCCACCAGATCTTCGCATGACCTTTCAGTCTGGCCTTCGCAAATTTGACCCTATCAGGATCCTCAACATCTTCATACTCAAAATACTCTTCACATTCATTGATCCAGTCGATCAATTCCTCTGGGTTAAGATTTCCAGAAAATGTAGGAACCTCAATCTTAGGTCTTTTCCCAATCTTGGAAATCGCCCAGAAAAGTCTTTCTTCCTCCTGGTTCACAATTTCAACTTCTCCTTCTTGATATTCTTCTTCGGCTTCATCCTCACTTTCGTCTCTGACATTAAGATTCATTCCTCTACGAATCTCTTCTTGCAATGCTCGCACTTATCTCTGCAGCTCTCTAACCTCAGGTGTCATAGCACCAGCTCTTCCGCCATGTTCTTTTCGTGGAGGCATTTTCGCGATGCGCGCTGAAACCCTAACCACGGTCCTAGTGCAAACTGCCTCACAATCGGCGATCTATTTACACACTCAAGAACTCTTTCTCTGATACCACCTGATGAAGGGTGCTCCCCTTAATGCAACAAACACATAACAGAAATAGAGAAACAACAACAATAATATGCAAGAACAAAAAATTGGCTTCTTATTATCTCCACAAATGTGGAATTACAAACTTTCAAAATTACAATATGCAAAGCCACATGGGCATTCCCTTACAATATTCTTTAGGACAAAGCCTCGAATCAATACGTAGATCTACTACCCAGAACTATTCTGAACTGCCTAAGACAATAATACAGCCTTCCTTATATAGGCAATTATCCACCGCCTGGCAAGGTTCCAGAATTTTAGCCAATAAGGCCGACCAAACTTATAATTATTTTATTTTATATTTTATTACATCATAGTCGACTCAAGATAACTTTTGAAACCCGAACAGAAATTTTGAAGAAAATTATTTTCCACCATTTCAGGTGGCCCAACTTCCGAAGACCATAAGTCATCACCAGTTGACCCGATCAGCTATTATAACCCCATTTTAGAAATGCCACGAAGCGCTCTACAAGCTTGACTCGCGCAAGCGCCCGTCACCCAAATTTTTGACCTCATCCGGGGCCTCTAAAGCCTTCAAAACTAAGTTCAAAGTTTCTGTACTCTGCTGCCAATACTGAAAATTTTCAATATCTTCCAATATACACTTGATCTGGCAATGAAACTTTACTAATAGACTTATATGACCAAAATGAACATCCAAGAAAGAAATCAAATCATTCTGAGCACATACGAAAATTACTAAAAATAGTAACTTTCCATAAATAGCAGCTCTGCACAAAATAGCCCTTATTGAAAATAAAAACAAAAATATTTTATTGGGTGATTTAAGATTGCTCTTACACCCAGGATGCTCCTGCATCAGACACTCGGGGTAATTTGAGAAGTGACCCTGTCACGACTCAGGTGTGCAGAGGAAAACCAAGACGGTTAACCTCCTCCTTTGTTAGCCACGATGAATCTTCTACAGGTCGTCTTTTCCATTTGACCAAATACTCTTCATATGTCCTATTCCTTGTGCTTCTACCAACACAACTGTCCAGTATGTCTTCGATCTCCTTAGTGTCTAAACTAGTTGCTGGAATACTCCATTGTGCTATTGTGATCTCATCTTCAACACCTCCTGCATGATACTCTGTCAGATCTGAAATGTTAAACACTGGCGAAATATTTAGCTCAATAGGTAATTCTACCTCATATGCATTTCCTGAATCATGTTTCTTCAGTATCCTACATGGTCCAAACTTCTTCATTTTTAGCTTGTTATATGTACTAACTGGAAACCGCTCCTTCCGCAAATGAACCATGACTTCATCACCAACCTAAAATTTCTTATACCTCCTTTTCTCATCTGGCTTAGCCTTATACTGTGCATTCATCTTGGTAATATGCTTCCTCACCTCCTCATGGATGTTCTTCAAGTGTTCTGCAAAATCCTCAGCTTCAGCACTACTTATTTCTCTTTTATCTATCTTCCTCAATTCAGATGCATTTCTTGGACTATTTTCATATATAATCTAGAATGGTGATTTACCAGTGCTCCTGTTGATAGAATTATTGTATGCAAATTCTGCCTGTGGTAAAATCAAATCCCATCCTGTTGGCTTATCTCCAACCAAACATCTCAGCAAATTTTTCTAAACTCCTATTCACCACCTCTGTCTGTCCATCAGTCTGTGGATGATGTGATGAACTAAACTTCAAATCTGTCTTCAACTTCTTCCACAACGTACGTCAGAAATATCCAACAAACTTAGTGTCCCGATCTGAAACTATGGTCTTTGGCAAACCATGAAGTCTCACTACTTCTCTGAAAAATAATTCTGCTACATGAACAGCATCATTAGTCTTCTTGCAAGGAATAAAATGTGTCGTCTTTGAAAATCTGTCAACTACCACAAAAATTGAATCGTGTCCCCGTTGTGTCATCGGTAAACCAAGAATAAAGTCCATGCTGATATCCTCAGAAGGCTTCTCTGGTACAGGTAATGGCTGATACAACCCTGTATTCTGCTTCACTCTTTTCCCCATCTGACATACTCTGCAACTCTGTACAAACTTCTTCACATCTTGCTGCAACTGTGGCCAATAATAATTCTCACTAACCAAACCAAAGATTTTATCACGACCAAAATGTCCAGCCAATCCTCCACTATGCTTCTCCTTGATGAGATTCTCCCTCATAGAAATTCGTGGAATGCACAACTCACTCCCTCTGAATAGCATATCATCCTGGATGATGAAATCCAACTATTTCGTCCTGTTTAGAGTAACAGGTTCTGTACAAGCTTTCCAAGCTCCACCAAAATCAAGATCCTCTAGATTCAAATTCTTGAGTTTCTTGAACCCAACCACTTCAATCTGCATTTCTATTAGCAATAGTTGACTTCTGCTAAGAGCATCTGCAACCCTATTAGACTTTTCACTCCTGTGTTTCAAAATAAATGTATAACTCTGCAAAAACTCAACCCATTTCAAATGCCTCTGATTCAAGTTTCCTTGACTATTCAAATATTGCAAAGCTTGATGATCAGTATACAAAACAAACTCCTTAAGAAGTAGATAGTGTCTCCACTTCTTCAATGCTTGAACTATAGCATAAAATTCCTGATCATAAACAGAATATTTTCTCTTGGCATCATTTAATTTCTCACTGAAATAAGCAACAGGTTTACCTTCTTGGCTCATAACAACTCCTATTGCAGTACCACTAGCATCACAATCTACTTGAAACACCTTATTAAAATCTGGAAGTGCTAAAATAAGTTGTTCTGTAACTTTTTATTTCAACAATTGAAAACTCTTTTCTGACCCATTAGTCAACTTAAACTCTTTTCTATCCCCTCTCATTGTTTCAGTCAAGGGTCCACAAATACTGCTAAAATTTCTGATAAACTTTCTGTAAAAGCTAGCTAGACCATAAAAAGATCCTACCTTAGTAGAACTCCTTGGAGTAGGCCATTCAAAGATAGCCTGTACCTTCTCTGGGTCCATTTTTAAACCTTTTGTTGAAACTACAAATCCCAAATACACTAACTCTTTCTTCACAAAACTGCACTTTTTCAAATTAATCAACAATTTCTCATCTCTCAACTTCTCAAACACCATACAAATATGCATCATATGTTCCTCCAATGTCTTGCTAAAAATTAAAATATCATCTAAGTAAACAATGACAAACTTACCCAGAAATTTTTTCAGAACCTCATTCATGAGCCGCACTACATCTTTTATCAAGGAATAGGTATTCGCATGACTATCATGTACACCACATTTGTCAAACTGCCATGGTCTACCCAACAACATTTGACATGCATCCATAGATATGATATCACACAATACCTCATCTTGGTATCCGCCAACCTTGAACTTTACTAGGCATTGTTCATTGACCATGACCTTGTGGTCATCCTGTACCCAGGCAATCCAATATGGATGTGGGTGTTTCTGTCTCTTGAGCTTCAACTTTGTCACCATCTCTTCTGACACCAAATTGTCAGTGCTTCCACTATCAATGATCACATCACAACATTTACCTTCACACTTGCACCTGGTGTGAAACAGGCTCCTCCTTTGCTCAGGTTCATTCTCACCACTCAACAGGACTCTTCTGTTAATCAACGTTTCTCCTCTTTCAGCATCTTCAGAATTTGATGATCTGGCATCTTCATTTATATGTGCAACTTTGGCCTGGCCTTCATTTCTCCTGTCCATTCTGCCTTGGCGCTGAGGCCATTCAAATACCCTATGACCTTCTTCTCCACAGTGAAAACATGTTCCATAGAAGCCACCTCTTCCAGATCCTT
This sequence comes from Chamaecyparis obtusa, assembly GCA_027943335.1. Lineage (NCBI taxonomy): Eukaryota > Viridiplantae > Streptophyta > Pinopsida > Cupressales > Cupressaceae > Chamaecyparis > Chamaecyparis obtusa. The sequence continues at coordinate 14,611 of BSBK01014146.1, forward strand.
GTCCTCTTCCTCTTCCTCTCTGATCTCTAATATTCTGATCCTGGAAGCGATTGGAATTATTTTCTCACTGATTTTGACTGCTACTGGCCTCATCCTTCTTTTTCGGATCTTCATTTCAGCTACCATATGACCGTCCACCAGATCGTCCACCGCGACGTCTTCCATTTTATCTGCTCTCAAACTTCTTGTTCAACTTTTCCTCTACTTTTAGGGAAAATTAGTATGCCTCCTTAATACTGTTCATTCGAACCAGATTCAACTCCTCCTGAATGCTTGGCATGAACCCATTAAGGTATCGGGCAACTTTCTCCTTATCAGCTTCGGCATGGCCTGTTCTGATGAGGAGTCGATAGAACTCCTCTGTATACTCCTGGATAGATCTTCCTGCTTGCTTCAAACTTTGCATTTTCTTTAGTAGGTCAAGCTCATAATCAACAGGAATGAATTGTCGCTTCAATTTTTCCACCATCTGATCCCATCTTGTGATTTTATCTTTCCCTCTTCTATTTCGCTCCAATTGAATTTCTTGCCACCAGATCTTCGCATGACCTTTCAGTCTGGCCTTCGCAAATTTGACCCTATCAGGATCCTCAACATCTTCATACTCAAAATACTCTTCACATTCATTGATCCAGTCGATCAATTCCTCTGGGTTAAGATTTCCAGAAAATGTAGGAACCTCAATCTTAGGTCTTTTCCCAATCTTGGAAATCACCCGGAAAAGTCTTTCTTCCTCCTGGTTCACAATTTCAACTTCTCCTTCTTGATATTCTTCTTCGGCTTCATCCTCGCTTTTGTCTCTGACATTAAGATTCATTCCTCTACGAATCTCTTCTTGCAATGCTTGCACTTGTCTCTGCAGTTCTCTAACCTCAGGTGTCACAGCACTAGCTCTTCCACCACGTTCTCTTCGTGGAGGCATTTTCACGATGTGCGCTGAAACCCTAACCACAGTCCTGGTGCAAACTGCCTCACAGTCGGTGATATGTTTACACACTCAAGAACTCCTGCTCTGATACCACCTGATGAAGGGTGCTCCCCTTAATGCCACAAACACATAACAGAAATAGAGGAACAACAACAATAATATGCAAGAACAAAAAATTGGCTTCTTATTATCTCCACAAATGTGGAATTACAAACTTTCAGAATTACAATATGCAAAGCCACATGGGCATTCCCTTACAATATTCTTTAGGACAAAGCCTCGAATCAATACCCAGATCTACTACCCAGAACTATTCTGAACTGCCTAAGACAATAATACAGCCTTCTTTATATAGGCAACTATCCACCGCCTGGAAAGGTTCCATAATTTTAGCCAATAAGGCTGACCAAACTTAAAATTATTTTATTTTAGATTTTATTATATCATAGTCGGCTCAAGATAACTTTTGAAACCCGAACAGAGATTTTGAAGAAAATTATTTTCTGCCATTTCAGGTGGCCCAACTTCCGAAGACCATAAGTCATCACTAGTTGACCCGATCGGCTATTATAACCCCATTTCAAAAATGCCACAAAGTGCTCTACAGGCTTCACTCACGCAAGCGCCTGTTATCCAAATTTTCGACCTCATCCGGGGCCTCTAAAATCTTCAAAATTGAGTTTAAAATTTCTGTACCCTGCTGCCAATACCGAAAATCTTTAATATCTTCCAATATACATTTGATCTGGCAATGAAATTTTACTGGCAGACTTATATGACCAAAATGAACCTCCAAGGAAGAAATCAAATCATTCTGAGCACATACAAAAATTACCAAAAATAGTAACTTTCCATAAATAGCAGCTCTGCACAAAATAGCCCTTATTGAAAATAAAAACAAAAATATTTTTTTGGGTGATGCAAGATTGCTCTTACACCCAGGATGCTCCTGCATCAGACACCCGGGGTAATTTGAGAAGTGACCCTGTCATGACTCAGGTGTGCAGAGGAAAATCAAGATGGTTAACCTCCTCCTTTGTTAGCCACGATGAATCTTCTACAGGTCATCCTTTCCATTTGACCAAATACTCTTCATATGTCCTATTCCTTGTGCTTCTATCAACACGACTGTCCAGTATGTCTTCGATCTCCTTAGTGTCTGAACTAGTTGTTGGAATACTCCACTGTGCTGTTGTGATCTCATCTTCAACACCTCCTTCATGATACTCTGTCAGATCTGAAATGTTAAACACTGGTGAAATATTTAGCTCAGTAGGTAATTCTACCTCATATGCATTTCCTGAATCATGTTTCTTCAGTATCCTACATGGTCCAAACTTTTTCATTTTCAGCTTGTTATATGTACCAACTAGAAACCGCTCCTTCCGCAAATGAACCATGACTTCATAACCAACCTGAAATTCTTTATACCTCCTTTTCTCATCTACCTTAGCCTTATACTGTGCATTCATCTTGGTAATATGCTTCCTCACCTCCTCATGGATGTTCTTCAAGTGTTCTGCAAAATCCTCAGCTTCAGCACTACTTATTTCTCTTTTATCTATCTTCATCAATTCAGATGCATTTTTTGGACTACTTCCATATACAATCTGGAATGGTGATTTACCAGTGCTCCTGTTGACAGAATTATTGTATGCAAATTCTGCCTGTGGTAAAATCAAATCCCATCTTGTTGGCTTATCTCCAACCAAACATCTCACCAAATTTTCTCAAACTCCTATTCACCACCTCTGTCTGTCCATCAGTCTGTGGATGATGTGATGAACTAAACCTCAAATCTGTCTTCAACATCTTCCACAACGTACGCTAGAAATATCCAACAAACTTAGTGTCCCGATCTGAAACTATGGTCTTTGGCAAACCATGAAGTCTCACTACTTCTCTGAAAAACAATTCTGCTACATGAACAGCATCATTAGTCTTCTTGCAGGGAATAAAATGTGTCATCTTTGAAAATCTGTCAACTACCACAAAAATTGAATCGTGTCCCCGTTGTGTCATCGGTAAACCAATAACAAAGTCTATGCTGATATCCTCCCAAGGCTTCTTTGGTAAAGGTAATGGCTGATACAACCCTATATTCTGCTTCACTCCTTTCGCCATCTGACATAATCTGCAACTCTGTACAAACTTCTTCACATCTTGCAGCAACTGTGGCCAATAATAATTCTCACTAACCAAACCAAGGGTTTTATCATGACCAAAATGTCCAGCCAATCCTCCACTATGCTTCTCCTTGATGAGATTCTCCCTCATAGAACTTCATGGAATGCACAACTGACTCCCTCTGAATAGCATATCATCCTGGATGATGAAATCAAACCATTTCGTCCTGTCTAGAGTAACACGTTCTGTACAAGCTTTCCAAGCTCCACCAAAATCAAGATCCTCTGGATACAAATTCTTGAGTTCATTGAACCCACCCACTTCAATCTGCATTTCTATTAGCAATATTTGCCTTCTGCTAAGAGCATCTGCAACCCTATTAGACTTTCCACTCCTGTGTTTCAAAATAAATGTATAACTCTGCAAAAACTCAACCCATTTCAAATGCCTCTGATTCAACTTTCCTTGACTATTCAAATATTGCAAAGCTTGATGATCAGTATACAAAACAAACTCCTTAGGAAGCAGATAGTGTCTCCACTTCTTCAATGCTTGAACTATAGCATAAAATTTTTGATCATAAACAAAATATTTTCTCTTGGCATCATTTAATTTCTCACTGAAATAATCAACAGGTTTACCTTCTTGGCTCATAACAGCTCCTATTGCAGTACCACTAGCATCACAATCTACTTGAAACACCTTATTAAAATCTGGAAGTGCTAAAACAGGTTGTTCTATAACTTTTTGTTTCAACAATTGAAAACTCTTTTCTGCACCATTAGTCCACTTAAACTCTTTTCTATCCCCTCTCATTATTTCAGTCAAGGGTCCACAAATACTACTAAAATTTCTGATAAACTTTCTGTAAAAGCTAGCTAGACCATGAAAAGATCTTACCTCAGTAGCACTCCTTGGAGTAGGCCATTCAAGGATAGCTTGTACCTTCTCTGGATCCATTTTTAGACCTTCTGCTGAAATTACAAATCCCAAATACACTAACTCTTTCTTCACAAAACTGCACTTCTTCAAATTAATCAACAATTTCTCATCTCTCAACTTCTCAAACACCATACGAATATGCATCATATGTTCCTCCAATGTCTTGCTAAAAATCAAAATATCATCTAGGTAAACAATGACAAACTTACCCAGAAATTCTTTCAAAACCTCGTTCATGAGCCACATGAAAGTGCTCGGTGCATTGGTTAGCCCAAAAGGCATGACTAACCACTCATATAGTCCTTCCTTTGTCTTGAAGGTAGTCTTCCATTCATCTCGTTCTTTGATCTGAATCTGATGATATCCACTCTTCAGATCTATCTTTGAGAAATACACAGCTCCACTCAAACAGTCCATAATGTCATCCATTCGTGGCAATGGAAACCTATACTTGATTGTGATCTTGTTTATTGCCCTAGAATCTGTATACATCCTCCATTCTCCATTCATTCTTTGGTGCTAATACCGCTGGTACAGCACATGGACTCAGACTCTCACGGATCAATCCTTTCTGTAACAGTTCATGTACTTGTCTGTTCAACTCCTCACTTTCTGCAGGTGTCATTCTGTATGCTGCCTTATTCGGCAAACTCACTCCTGGAATCAAGTCCATCTGATGAGTGATCTTCCTGACTGGTGGTAATCCATCAGGCACGTTATCAGATACAATATCCTGAAACTCATTCAACAAATCTGCAACTTTTACAGGAACATCTTCTACTTCCTCTTTACCAGCTTTTAGAATTAAAACAAAACATACATGCTCGTGCCTCATACCATCTAAGAAATTTTTTCCATCAACAAAAATTATCCTTGCATTACCACATACCTTTTCTTCAGTCTCCTTCAATGGTTTTAGTTTATGCCGCACTCCATCCTTTGTCAGGGAATAGGTATTCGCACGACCATCATGTACAACACATCTGTCAAACTGCCATGGTCTACCCAACAACATATAACATGCATCCATAGATATGATATCACACAATACCTCATATTGGTATCTGCCAACCTTGAACTTTACTAGGCATTGTTCATTGACCATGACCTTGTGGTCATATTGTACCTAGGCAATCCGATATGGATGTGGGTGTTTCTGTCTCTTGAGCTTCAACTTTGTCACCATCTCTTCTGACACCAAATTGTCAATGCTTCCACTATCAATGATCACATCACAATATTTACCTTCACACTTGCACCTGGTGCGAAACAGGCTCATCCTTTGCTCAGGTTCATTCTGACCACTCAACAAGACTCTTCTGTTAATCAACGTTTGTCTTCTTTCAGCATCTTCAGAATTTGATGATCTGGCATCTTCATCTATATGTGCAACTCTGGCCTGGCCTTCATTTCTCCTATCCGTTCTGCCTTGGTGCTGAGGACATTTAAATGCCCTATGACCTTCTTCTCCACAGTGAAAACATGTTCCATGGAAGCCACCTCTTCCAGATCCTTGTCCTCTTCCTCTTCCTCTCTGATCTCTATTATTCTGATCTTGAAAGTGATTGAAATTATTTCCTCGCTAATTTTGACTGCTACTAGCCTCATCCTTCTTTTTTGGATTTTCATTTCGGCCACCATATGACCGTCCACCAGATCGTCCACCGTGACCTCTTCCGTTTTAGCTGCTCTCGAACTTCTTGTTCAGCTTTTCCTCTACTTTTAGGGCAAATTGGTATGCCTCCTCAATACTGTTCATTTGAACCAAATTCAACTCCTCCTGAATGCTTGGCCTTAACCCATTAAGGTATCGGGCAACTTTCTCCTTATCAGCTTCGGCATGGCCTATTCTGATGATGAGTCGATAGAACTCATCTGTATACTCCTAGACAGATCTTCCTCCTTGCTTCAAACTTTGCATTTTCTTTAGTAGGTCAAGCTCATAATCAACAGGAATGAACTGTCGCTTCAATTTTTCCACCATCCGATCCCATCTTGTGATTTTCTCTTTCCCTCTTCTATTTCACTCTAATTGAATTTCTTGCCACCAGATCTTCGCATGACCTTTCAGTCTGGCCTTCACAAATTTGACCCTATCAAGATCCTCAACATCTTCATACTCAAAATACTCCTCACATTCATTGATCCAGTCGATCAATTCCTTTGGGTTAAGATTTCCATAAAATGTAGGAACCTCAATCTTAGGTCTTTTCCCAATCTTGGAAATCGCCCGAAAAAGTCTTTCTTCCTCCTGGTTCACAATTTCAAATTCTCCTTCTTGATATTCTTCTTCGGCTTCATCCTCACTTTCGTCTCTGACATTAAGATTCATTCTTCTATGAATCTCTTCTTGCAATGCTCTCACTTCTCTCTGCAGCTCTCTAACCTCAGTTGTCACAGCACCAGCTCTTCCGCCATGTTCTTTTCGTGGAGGCATTTTCGTGATGCGCACTGAAACCCTAACCACGGTCCTGGTGCAAACTGCCTCACAGTCGGTGATCTGTTTACACACTCAAGAACTCCTGCTCTGATACCACCTGATGAAGGGTGCTCCCCTTAATGCCACAAACACATAACAGAAATAGAGAAACAACAACAATAATATGCAAGAACAAAAAATTGGCTTCTTATTATCTCCACAAATGTGGAATTACAAACTTTTAGAATTACAATATGCAAAGCCACATGGGCATTCCCTTACAATATTCTTTAGGACAAAGCCTCGAATCAATACCCAGATCTACTACCCAGAACTATTCTGAACTGCCTAATACAATAATACAGTCTTCCTTATATGGGCGATTATCCACCGCCTGGGAAGGTTTCAGAATTTTAGCCAATAAGGCCGACCAAACTTAGAATTATTTTATTTTACATTTTATTATATCATAGTCGGCTCAAGATAACTTTTGAAACCCGAACAAAAATTTTGAAGAAAATTATTTTCTGCCATTTCAGGTGGCCCAACTTCCGAAGACCATAAGTCATCACCAGTTGACCTGATCGGCTATTATAACCCCATTTCGGAAATGCCACAAAGCGCTCTACAAGCTTGACCCACGCAAACACCCATCCCCCAAATTTTTGACCTCATCCGGGGCCTCTAAAGCCTTCAAAACTAAGTTCAAAGTTTCTGTACCCTGCTGCCAATACCGAAAATCTTCAATATCTTCCAATATACACTTGATCTGGCAATGAAACTTTACTGGAAGACTTATATGAGCAAAATGAACCTCCAAGAAAGAAATCAAATCATTCTGAGCACATACGAAAATTACCAAAAATAGTAACTTTCCATAAATAGCAGCTCTGCACAAAATAGCCCTTATTGAAAATAAAAATAGAAATATTTTTTTGGGTGATGCAAGATTGCTCTTACACCCAAGATGCTCTTGCATCAGACACCCGGGATAATTTGAGAAGTGACCCTGTCACGACTCAGGTGTGCAGAGGAAAACCAAGACGATTAACCTCCTCCTTTGTTAGCCACGATGAATCTTCTACAGGTCATCTTTTCCATTTGGCCAAATACTCTTCATATGTCCTATTCCTTGTGCTTCTACCAACATGACTATCCAATATGTCTTCGATCTCCTTAGTGTCTGAACTAGTTGCTTGAATACTCCACTGTGCTGTTGTGATCTCATCTTCAACACCTCCTTCATGATACTCTGTCAAATCTGAAATGTTAAACACTGGTGAAATATTTAGCTCAGTAGGTAATTCTACCTCATATGCATTTCCTGAATCATGTTTCTTCAGTATCCTACATGGTCCAAACTTCTTCATTTTCAGCTTGTTATATGTACCAACTAGAAACCGCTCCTTCCGCAAATGAACCATGACTTCATCACCAACCTGAAATTCCTTATACCTCCTTTTCTCATCTGCCTTATACTATGCATTCATCTTGGTAATATGCTTCCTCACCTCCTCATGGATGTTCTTCAAGTGTTCTGCAAAATCCTCAGCTTCAGCACTACTTATTTCTCCTTTATCTATCTTCCTCAATTCAGATGCATTTCTTGGACTACTTCCATATACAATCTGGAATGGTGATTTACCAGTGCTCCTGTTGACAGAATTATTGTATGCAAATTCCGCCTGTGGTAAAATCAAATCCTATCCTGTTGGCTTATCTCCAACCAAACATCTCAGCAAATTTTTCCAAACTCCTATTCACCACCTCTGTCTGTCCATCAGTCTGTGGATGATGTGATGAACTAAACTTCAAATCTGTCTCCAACTTCTTCCACAACGTACGCTAGAAATATACAACAAACTTAGTGTCCCGATCTGAAACTATGGTCTTTGGCAAACCATGAAGTCTCACTACTTCTCTGAAAAATAATTCTGCTACATGAACAGCATCATTAGTCTTCTTGCAGGGAATAAAATGTGCCATCTTTGAAAATCTGTCAACTACCACAAAAATTGAATCGTGTCCCCGTTGTGTCCTTGGTAAACTAAGAACAAAGTCCATGCTGATATCCTCCCAAGGCTTCTCTGGTACAGGTAATGGCTGATACAACCCTGTATTCTGCTTCACTTCTTTAGCCATCTGACATACTCTGCAACTCTGTACAAACTTCTTCACATCTTGCTACAACTGTGGCCAATAATAATTCTCACTAACCAAACTAAGGGTTTTATCACGACCAAAATGTCCAGCCAATCCTCCACTATGCTTCTCCTTGATGAGATTCTCCCTCATAGAACTTCGTGGAATGCACAATTGACTCCCTCTGAATAGCATATCATCCTGCATGATGAAATCCAACCATTTCATCCTGTCTAGAGTAACAGGTTCTATACAAGCTTTCCAAGCTCCACCAAAATCAAGATCCTCTGGATACAAATTCTTGAGTTCCTTAAACCCAACCACTTCAATTTGCATTTCTATTAGCAATAGTTGCCTTCTGCTAAGAGCATTTGCAACCCTATTAGACTTTCCACTCCTGTGTTTCAAAACAAATGTATAACTCTACAAAAACTCAACACATTTCAAATGCCTCTGATTCAACCTTCCTTGACTATTCAAATATTGCAAAGCTTGATGATCAGTATATAAAACAAACTCCTTAAGAAGCAGATAGTGTCTCCACTTCTTCAATGCTTGAACTATAGCATAAAATTCCTGATCATAAACAGAATATTTTCTCTTGGCATCATTTAATTTCTCATTGAAATAAGCAACAGGTTTACCTTCTTGGCTCATAACAGCTCCTATTGCAGTACCACTAGCATCACAATCTACTTGAAACACCTTATTAAAATTTGGAAGTGCTAAAACAGGTTGTTTTGTAACTTTTTATTTCAACAATTGAAAACTCTTTTCTGCCCCATTAGTCCACTTAAACTCTTTTCTATCCCCTCTCATTGTTTCAGTCAAGGGTCCACAAATACTGCTAAAATTTCTGATAAACTTTCTGTAAAAGCTAGCTAGACCATGAAAAGATCTTATCTCAGTAGCACTTCTTGGAGTAGGCCATTCAAGGATAGCCTGTACCTTCTCTCGGTCCATTTTTAGACCTTCTGTTGAAACTACAAATTCTAAATACACTAACTCTTTCTTCACAAAACTGTACTTCTTCAAATTAATCAACAATTTCTCATCTCTCAACTTCTCAAACACCATACGAATATGCATCATATGTTCATCGAATGTCTTGCTAAAAATCAAAATATAATCTAGGTAAACAATGACAAACTTACCCAGAAATTCTTTCAGAACCTCGTTCATGAGCCGCATGAAAGTGCTCGGTGCATTGGTTAGCCCAAAAGGCATGACTAACCACTCATATAGTCCTTTCTTTGTCTTGAAGGCAGTCTTCCATTCATCTCCTTCTCTGATCTGAATCTGATGATATCCACTCTTCAGATCTATCTTTGAGAATACACAGCTCCACTCAAACAGTCCATAATATCATCCATTCGTGGCAATGGAAACCTACATTTGATTGTGATCTTGTTTATTGCCCTAGAATCTGTACACATCCTCCATTCTCCATTCTTCTTTGGTTCTAATACCGCTGGTACAGCACAGGGACTCAGACTCTCACAGATCACTCTTTTCTGTAACAGTTCATGTACTTGTCTGTTCAACTCCTCACTTTCTGCAGGTGTCATTCTATGTGCTACCTTATTCGACAAACTCGCTCTTGGAATCAAGTCCATCTAATGACTGATCTTCCTGACTGGTGGTAATCCATCAGGCACGTTATCGGATACAATATCTTGAAACTCATTCAACAAATTTGCAACTTCTACAGGAACATCTTCTACTTCCTCTTTACCAGCTTTTGGAATTAAAGCAAAATATACATGCTCATGCCTCATACCATCTAGGAAATTTCTTCCATCAACAAAAATTATCCTTACATTACCACATACCTTTTCTTCAGTCTCCTTCAATGGTTTTAGCTTATGCCGCACTCCATCCTTTGTCAGAGAATAGGTATTCGCACGACCATCATGTACAACACATCTATCAAACTGCCATGGTCTACCCAACAACATATGACATGCATCCATAGATATGATATCACACAATACCTCATCTTGGTATCCGCCAACCTTGAACTTTAGTAGGCATTGTTCATTGACCATGACCTTGTGGTCATCCTGTACCCAGGCAATCCGATATGGATGTGGGTGTTTCTGTCTCTTGAGCTTCAACTTTGTCACCATCTCTTCTGACACCAAATTGTCAGTGCTTCCACTATCAATGATCACATCACAACATTTACCTTCACACTTGCACTTGGTGTGAAATAGGCTCCTCCTTTGCTCAGGTTCATTCTCACCACTCAACAAGACTCTTCTGTTAATCAACATTTCTCCTCTTTCAGCATCTTCAGAATTTGACGATCTGGCATCTTCATCTATATGTGCAACTCTGGCCTGGCCTTCATTTCTCCTGTCCATTCTGCCTTGGCGCTGAGGACATTCAAATGCCCTATGACCTTCTTCTCCACAGTGAAAACATGTTTCACGGAAGCCACCTCTTCCAGATCCTTATCCTCTTCCTCTTCCTCTCTGATCTTTGTTATTTTGATCCTGGAAGCGATTGGAATTATTTCCTCACTGATTTTGACTGCTACTGGCCTCATCCTTCTTTTTCGGATCTTCATTTCGGCCACCATATGACCGTCCACAAGATCGTCCACCGCGACCTCTTCCATTTTTTCTGCTCTCGAACTTCTTGTTCAGCTTTTCCTCTACTTTTAGGGCAAATTGGTATGCCTCCTCAATACTGTTCATTCGAACTAGATTCAACTCCTCCTAAATGCTTGGCCTTAACCCATTAAGGTATCGGGCAACTTTCTCCTTATCAGCTTCGGCATGGCCTGTTCTGATGAGGAGTCGATAGAACTCCTCTGTATACTCATGGACAGATCTTCCTGCTTGCTTCAAACTTTGCATTTTCTTTAGTAGGTCAAGCTCATAATCAACAGGAATGAACTGTCGCTTCAATTTTTCCACCATCCGATCCCATCTTGTGATTTTATCTTTCCCTCTTCTATTTCGCTCCAATTGAATTTCTTGCCACCAGATCTTCGCATGACCTTTCAGTCTGGCCTTCGCAAATTTGACCCTATCAGGATCCTCAACATCTTCATACTCAAAATACTCCTCACATTCATTGATCCAGTCGATCAATTCCTCTGGGTTAAGATTTCCAAAAAATGTAGGAACCTCAATCTTAGGTCTTTTCCCAATCTTAGAAATCGCCCGAAAAAGTCTTTCTTCCTCCTGGTTCACAATTTCAACTTCTCCTTCTTGATATTGTTCTTCGGCTTCATCCTCGCTTTCGTCTCTGACATTAAGATTCATTCCTCTACGAATCTCTTCTTGCAATGCTCGCACTTGTCTCTGCAGCTCTCTAACCTCAGGTGTCACAGCACCAGCTCTTCTGCCACGTTCTCTTCGTGGAGGTATTTTCGCGATGCGCACTGAAACCCTAACCACGGTCCTGGTGCAAACTGCCTCACAGTCGGCGATCTATTTACACACTCAAGAACTCCTGCTCTGATACCACCTGATGAAGGGTGCTCCCCTTAATGCCACAAACACATAACAGAAATAGAGAAACAACAACAATAATATGCAAGAACAAAAAACTGGCTTCTTATTATCTCCACAAATGTGGAATTACAAACTTTTAGAATTACAATATGCAAAGCCACATGAGCATTCCCTTACAATATTCTTTAGGATAAAGCCTCGAATCAATACCCAGATCTACTACCCAGAACTATTCTGAACTGCCTAAGACAATAATACAGCCTTCCTTATATAGACAATTATCCACCGCCTGGGAAGGTTCCAAAATTTTAGCCAATAAGGCCGACCAAACTTAGAATTATTTTATTTTACATTTTATTACATCATAGTCGGCTCAAGATAACTTTTGAAACCCGAACAGAAATTTTGAAGAAAATTATTTTCTGCCATTTCAGGTGGCCCAACTTCCGAAGACCATAAGTCATCACCAGTTGACCCGATCGGCTATTATAACTCCATTTCGAAAATGCCACGAAGCGCTCGACAGGCTTGCCCGCGCAAGCGCCCGTCACCCAAATTTTTGACCTCATCCGGGGCCTCTAAAGCCTTCAAAACTGAATTCAAAGTTTCTGTACCCTGCTGCCAATACCGAAAATCTTCAATATCTTCCAATATACACTTGATTTGCCAATGAAACTTTACTGGTAGACTTATATGACCAAAATGAACCTCAAAGAAAGAAATCAAATCATTCTGAGCACATACAAAAATTACCAAAAATAGTAACTTTCCATAAATAGCAGCTCTGCACAAAATAGCCCTTATTGAAAATAAAAATAGAAATATTTTTTTGGGTGATGCAAGATTGCTCTTACACCCAGGATGCTCCTGCATCACAAAGCATATTTTTAGGATTCAGATTTGAATCCTCTTGTTCAATACGTATATGTTCAATATAAATAATCACCTTTTTCACGTTCTTTTAAGTAATATAATGTATTTCCCTAATAAGTTATGTTCATTCAGCAAGTAAACAAAGTCAAGTTTCATTTAGTACACAATTCTAGGGAACTTAAACCATTGACATATGTTCCCTTCAACTAATAACATTATTTTAACGTGGAAGCAAAAATTCAATTACAAAAGGTGAAACCCTTCCCATTTACCTCATTTTGGAAACCATATGTCACATTGCGTTGACATCTAAATAAAAGAATGATTACAAGGCTAAATCTTGACTTCTAATATAAAAATTGTATAATCAATAGGGATGTTGTTCAATCAGAATTTTTACCTCACTAACTATCATCCAAAATTCATTAGGAGATAACCAAAAGAAAAAATAATAGAACAAGGATTACCAAAAAGAAGAAGCGCAAAACACCTCTTTCTCTTAAAACAAATGACAGAAACTTACACAACCTACTCAAAACATAAGCACTTACATAACTTGTTCTATCACACCATGAAAATTCACAACTAAAATTATATTAAATTTTCTTTTAAAACACTACCCTAAAATGATAGCCATGATCTGTATTAAGAGTTCAAAGTAAGAAAATAATGTCAAAAGGTCTTGCTCTCCACTCTTCTTTAATGTCATCATGGAGCTGTAGGGGCTCTAACTATACCCCATAGCAAGTAAATTATAATAGACCCAAATAAGATTTATGGAGTCTTTTCATATAAAGATAATACAATATCAAAGTTCTCACATGCCCTCTACAAGATTCACATAAACAAAAATATAATACTCACTCAACATCCCATTTTAGATTTTTCACCTATCAATTAGAGATGAACCTTCGAAACCTAATTTCATGTTACAACACGTAGATAAAAATATTGGAGTATTACGACTTATCTCTCAAAGGCTTGACATATTGTTCTCCATCTCCTCATACAAGACTTTGTCATTCTCTCTATTTTCTTCTGCCTCTAAATCCTTCAAGAGTTCTCAAAATAGAGAAGTGGGTAACACCCCCATTCTTCCTTCGCAACCCGCATATAAAAAAAATTTCCAATTACAATTATTGGATTGGAAGGTATGGAGTGCAATCTTCCTCCATAAATGAGAGTCACTTCCACATTTAAGAGGCTAACATGCACCTGAACACTCCTTCCATATTTTGGTCCTCATATTAACTTTTAAACTCATCACCCTCATTAAGGAGGGATTTTGAAAGCTCATATCACAACAAAATCAAAATATTATATGTTAAACTAGTACTCTTCCCATAGGTGTTGACTATAGGGGCCTAGTTTTGCCCAAAGATCCATGAAATTGACCTCTCAACACTTTTTAAAATCTTAGAGAAGGAAAATTCTGAAATTCAAGCCCATTTATGAGCTCCCAACCCCGAATCTCAATTAAAAACCCTTGACACATAACTCACATTATTAATTCCTCCAAGCCTAACTAAACAATGTTAGTTGCCACACACCCTATTTACCTTATAAATCAAAACGGTTAAGATTTTAACTTCCCAAAGGTATATTTTACTTGACATAAAAGTTCCTCCTTCCTCTTATAGTTACACTTACTTTCCTGCAACATAAACATAATTAGAATTAGATCTCCATACTAAATCATACTAGTTGTTAGCTGCATTCCAATAGATTTAATTTATACAATAATAAATCATACAATTGTAATTCTTGTACAATATTTGATAAGTTCAATACATCATCATTATTTCAAATAGGGCCAAGGACCCAAAATGCCAGAAGTGAAATACAAGATTCCTCAACCCCCTATTAGTAACCATTTGCAAAATGTATTTTCATCAAATTATCTCAAAGGAATATATATTTCCATGAAAATTCACATAGAAAGGAAGAATATTGTCACTTGCAAACCTTAATTTACACCATCACTCTATCTAATCCTTTATAAAAGATACACATTCATTATTTTAGGATTTTATTATAGTAGGGTCTTACATCTCTCTTCATTGTTTACATATTTAAACTCTAAGATATTATAGAATTGGTCCTGAATTTCCCTATCATTTAAAAATATGCTCCCTTTTAATGCTCCAAAAAAAGTTAACAAGAATCAATGTTCAAATAGTAACCTTTAGATTTTAATTTCCACAAATTGAACTTTGATGGTTTTTCAAGAGGAAATCTAAGGGATTCAAGTGTTTCTTGTATCATCAGGGATCATTCAGGGATAAGGGGTCATTAATTATAGCTAATTTAATCAAATTACCTTTTTGGAAAAAAAAATCTT
The DNA here is from genome assembly GCA_027943335.1 of Chamaecyparis obtusa. NCBI lineage: Eukaryota > Viridiplantae > Streptophyta > Pinopsida > Cupressales > Cupressaceae > Chamaecyparis > Chamaecyparis obtusa. The sequence continues at coordinate 29,850 of BSBK01014146.1, forward strand.
GGGAGAATCCAAGCTCTTCTTTCTGGCATTAGGCTTGTTCTGGCTTATAACATTCACAACCTTTATATTGAAGTAGAATCACAATTTGATAATTAATGCATTGGAAACCAAACACGTACACAACTGCAAATTAAATTATGTTTTGTCATAAATATTGAACCTCCTTCCAAAATTTTAAAATTTCAAATTTGACCATTTCTTTAGAGAAGCTATTCAGCTAGCAGATCTTTTAGCAAATATTGTTGTGGGTTTAAATCAAGAAGAGAAGCTTTTCCCACTAAAAGATTTTTTCCATTTACCAAAAGTCTCCAATGTGATTCTATGTTCATCAACGGATCAACAAATTGAAGAAATGAATACCGCTACATGGGATCTTCCTTTACGAAGACCAGTAATCCTTATTTTTCCCTAATTTTTTACTTGCAGGCTCCTTTTGTTTCCATTTTGCAGGTTATTCACACCTCCAACATCTAAATACACTAGGTTGTGGGCTTTTCTTTCATTTCATATTTTTGGTGGTGCAAGTTTGCTGTTGTGAATATATCAATGGTTCCTGAATTTCCAATTAGTGTTGGCGCTCTTCTCCCCTGTTTCTTTCTGTTATCAACTTCTTTGTGGGTGGGGGAAACTCTCCTTTGCTTGGTTTGTATTTGTAGTAGCCTATCTATTAGGCTCCATTTCATTTTATGAGTATAAGTCATGGGAACAACAGCTTCAGAAGCTTATCCTAGTCTACCCTTTTATCCCTCTCTTTCGTCTTCCACCCTGAGCTATCTACCAATTATCTCAGTCGTGGCTCATTTTCAGACTTTGTCCGAAAGTATTTTCTTTCTTAAGCGTATCTTTCTTCACACTTTGTTGGTATTTTATTTCTTTCATTCTATTGCTGCACTGGTTTAACCTTTTGGACATTGACAGTGTCCCTTCTTTTGGGCATCTTAGTTTATGGAAGTTTGCATTTGAGTCCAAGTTTTGAAGGTTGAAATTTGTCCCCTCTTTTTGTTCATATTGTTATGCTTCCTTGCATCACTTATGATCACTTTTGTGTAATTTTTAATTTTGTTTGGGGTTTTTTAATATTAACTACAGATCTATGATTTTTTGGCTCCCCAAAAATAGTATCTATAAAGGAGAGGCATATTAATATATTTGTGTAAAAATTTATGGATGTTGATGATGCAAAATCATAGTAAAAAGGGAACTTCCTTTGATCAATAAAGATTACATTTATACTCTCTAATATTTACGCATGATTAGTGCTAATGAAACAAAGAATAATTTGTATATAACCATTACTGACCTGAATATAAAAAGAGAATAATTTGGTGCTTGCTGGTGTAAATACCTATCTAATATTTAAGATGATAGGGACCATACCAATCTAGACATTAAAGTTTAATACTGATGTGCATGCGGTGTATATAAAGAAATGAACTTTATTTGTTGAAATCTTTGTCATCTATCTATTGTGTATGTAAAACAATACACTTGATACCACTCCTATTATCACTTGCATACAATATTCTCATCCATTAATCTCTGCGATCTTCAAAGAATTAATAAAGGTTTTTATTCAAACTGAATCCCTTATTTTATCCCTAACTTCTAGTTGATTAAATGCTTGATATAATCTACTGAGTGTATTTAATTATTTCGGTGTTCGATGCCTTGGATGAATGGTAGGAACAACTTCTTACATCTGCATTTGGGATGAGGAGTTACAGTGGAGGAGATGTGTCTCATGTTTTATGGAAATCACGTTGTTACGAACAATTCTAATTGTTGTATATACCACAATCAATCCATTCAACAAATGTAAAATAGATTATTATTGCGACTCTTCATTAAGGTTATTTTGCACTTACAATTGCCTATCATTTTGTTCACACCGTACCCTTGCATAGGCACAAATAATTCTACCACTTTGATTTCCTATGCCATCGATTATATCATTAGAATATTGTCTTCAGATTGGATAGGATTAACAGACTCCTTCATTGTTCCTAATCTCTGACGATGGATTGTCTTTGTACCTATTTATGATATCATTAATTTGTATATGATGTTAAGAACCCAATTTTAATCCTCTATCGATAAAGATGCTTAATTAATTACCATGTTGATCATTTGTCAATATCGATCATCCTCATTCTCAGTTAATATTATGGCAAATTATATACCCATGTTAGTTATGCTTAAGTCCCCAATGCAGTTCCCTGTAGTCAAGCAACAACTACACACACGCAGATATATATTCTAATGCAAATACTCTACGCAAGGGAAACCTTTACTTCACACCAAATACCAAGAAATGGCCAACATTGAATAATTAGCAGTTGTAGCTGCACAGACCTCGCTAGAAGAAAAAATAAAATAGAGCTTTCCAGAGAAAAAAGAGAAAAACAGAGCGCTATTGAATAAGCGTTTTTTCTCAAATTCTATTAATCATCATAAAGAATATAGGAATACAAAATATAAATCACCGTATGTAATAAAAAAATTATGGTGAAAGAGGGAAAGGAGTTTTAGTTCTAACTGAAGATTTGGATGAAGAGAAACTCAATCCCAAAGTTATGGAAGATAAGAAGGCCCTTAACATGCACTCCTAAACGGTAGTTGGAATTAAACACTAACACCCCCTTAATTCTAACTAAAGAGAAAAGAAAATTCTAATGAAAGGAAGGAGGAAGGAGGAAAAACCATGATGTGTGCTCTTCAACACTTAAACCAATTAATCCTAAGATATATTTCTACTTTCTCATGCAGATTTATTGCAACATGAACATGGTTCAGGAATAAGCCCACACAAATGTGACAATAGATGAATCCATCGACAGTGCTTTGGGATTTCAGCACACCTGGACTTATAATTTCCGTCTTCCAAATTGATGACAAGAGCATGAAATTTTATTCCCATTTTAACCTTAGACTACTCACTTTTGGAACTTTATTTTCAGTTCATTAATACAAAAAAAAATTGAGAAACACCCAAAACAATGAAAAAACTCATTCTAAAATACCTCTAATTTTCAAAACCTGCAAATAAAAGGCTTGTGCTTCTCCTTCCTAGCACCAGGCTCTGATACCATGAAGAATTAGCAGTTGTAACTGCACAGACCTCGCTAGAAGAAAAAATAAAATAGAGCTTTGCAGAGAAAAAAGAGAAAAACAGAGAGCTATTGAATAAGAATTTAATCTCAAATTCTATTAATCATCATAAAGAATATAGGAATACATAATATAAATCACCATATGTAATCACCAAATTACAGTGTAAGAGGGAAAAGAGTTTCAGTTCTAACTGAAGATTTGCATGAAGAGGAACTCGATCCTAAAGTTATGGAACATAAGAAGGCCCTTAACATGCAGTCATAAACTGTTGTTGGAATTAAACACTAACAAACATTTCTCCCGTGAACCTATCAATAACTCCCAATAACTCCAAAGAATGCCTCTATTGAAAAATCGTATCACCCTCAATTACTATATTTCAAGGCCGCAAACCGTGTAATAGCAAGCCTCGTGGATTAGATTTCCATGCATTTGCATATTTCAGTAACCATTAGTTTTGCATGGATTAGATTTACATGTATTTGATTTAGACTTGTACACAAATTGTGGAATCATCAACAAGGCCAGTAATCTACTTAATAGAATGTCTCCGAGAAATGTGATATCAAGATTGCCGGGTTGCAGGATTCTCACATAACTGGTTTATTATTGAGGCTTTAGATAATTCCAAGCAAATGCAAATAGGACGTGTAAATTCAATCCTTTGGCAGTGCCCTCCAAACCTATCCTGGCTTAGGAGCTTTTGAAAAGGGTGTGGACATCCAGCAATGGATCATGGTATGGAGGTTTTTCTTTCACTCGTCTTCCCATTTCAAAACCTTTGTGAGATATGTCTTTAAAATGTTTGAGCAAAACAAGGCGCGTAACTGTTTTAACAGGGTGCAATAAAGAGATTTCTTATAGATTGCAATGGGTACAGGCCAAAATGCCTCCAAGGAGATGTTGTCTCATGGAATGAAATAATGAAATATTTATAGAATTTGTACTCCAATGAGAAGGCCTTGGAAACTTTCAAGCATATGCTGTATGGCGTGCTAAATCTGAGGGCTGCACACAAATGGTTCATTAAAAAGGCCTTAGAAACTTCCACACAAATGCAACTAGGAAGTGTACATCTTATTCCACAACATTTGTTACCGTTTTGCCGGCCTATCCCAAAATGGGAGCCTCCCGGTTGGGAAAAATCTTGTTAAATATTATAGTTGGAAATGGTCTAGGGTAAAAAAAGAAAGAATTATATTTATAGCCAATGCAACAATGATTACATGATTAGAAGAAAATAGATCGAAGGCTTTACAAAGAGTGCGTGTGTTAAAGTGGCTCAAGAAACTTTTGGGCAATACAGATGGTAGCAGAGGTATGATAGCAAGAGAGATATGAAATAGATTTAATAAGAAAGTTCGTGATACTTTCATGAAAATGCGAAATGGTAGACGTCTAACCTAGTTCTGCAATGTTGACCTACATCATCACTGCCCTTGGTAGACACTTATGCAAAATGTGCAAGCAAAGCCAGGAAAGTGAACGACTTAGCAGAATGCCTCAACAGATATGTGATCTCCAAAACTACAATTGCTCTTGGATATGCCCCCGAATGGATTTGTTAAAATGGTTTACAATCTTTCTTGAAGACACAGTCTGTAGGCATAATAGCAGATTCAATAACCATATTCAATATATTTCCTACCTCCAAACCATCCTCCTCTGAGGGAATGAGGCCATACCATCATATTGGTATCGACATGCCCTGCTCTCCATGCCATCCCTGGTAATTGTACTCCCTTCACGTAGAGCCCTCTCTCACTTAAATGAAGTTTGTCTCACAAATTAATGCTTAAGCAGTCCAGCCACGTCACTTAGAATGTCGGTGATAATAATTATGACTTAAATGTTTATCAGTCCAGCTATATCAAAGTTAAGCCATTATTAATGTTCATGTTACGTCTCATAAACAAGGTTTTAATAATCAAAACTAACAATAGAATAATATATCAATTTAAATCAAACTGTTCATGCTACATGGATTTAATTTTATTCTAACCATAAATCTTTATTACACTCATACATAGATCTTAATGAGAAGTTTAATGCCTTCAAGAGATCACCAATGATGGATAAAGTCAATGGTTAACAATCCTTTATATTAACCTTTTGTTTACACTTATACCTATAATACATTAATACACAAATGGTTTTGAATTAAAGTTTATGCATCTTTTAAAGTACTTTCCATATTCTAATCACAAACATTAAACTTCTTACACATGACATTAGTTCAATTTCATCATTATGTTAAAGTATTTTCCTCCTAACAAATTTTTCTATAATTTGATTTGTTATTACCATGTTCTATAACTTTTATTTATAATTTAGATAATAAAATATGTATGCTTAGGTAGAACTTTAGTAATCTCATACTCTTATGTGTTCATAATTTTCTCAACAACAGTCACATCTTCTAGATTCATTACTATATCAAGGTGTGACAAAAATTAGTCACAAAACTAAATTTGAATTTGTATGCAAGGAAAGACTGCATTAGATAGTTAGCCTTATTATTTGTGTACCTCCACCACTAAGCATTAAGTAAAAGAAATGCACATTGAAGGAAAAATTTACATTAGCATGACTTAATTCTAAAATCATTGTGGGAGAGTTGATGTATTATCATTTTCAAGATATAAGTGCATTAATATTTTTAATACCATAATTAGTTGTGCGTGCATCTTTAGAGTTAGGGGATCTTATACTTACAAGGTAGCATTCTCACTTTTTTATAAAACTTGAGATTGAACTAATTGAGCTTGCATTAATGAAAAGATGGAGGTTGTGAGGGTTCTAGGTTGTGCACAAGAAAACCTTATCATTGAGGCCAAAGAAGGATATGTGTTATTTATCTAAGGTTTAACCTATGTTATCAACTTTTTTATGAGTCACTAGATTGTGTCCTATTTATGTCTTATGTTTAGGTGAGATGTTATAATATTTTTCTCAATATCACAATCTTTAGTGACTCTATTCTTGTTTCATTTAGTTGCTTGCTTCTAATATAGTCAATAATAAGATTTTTCTCATTTCTCAAATACTTCCACATATTGTCATTGACAAAATTTCAATAATTCATATTCAAAAATTTTGCGTGTTCTTGTAATATTACTTTTGACCTAGTAAAATTATTCACATCAATGTTACTAACAATAACTCACTTTTACCTTTGATTACAAGGTTTTAATATTTTAAGTAGACTTCAGGAGAACATGTTACATCTCCTTTTCGAGCTAATGTTTTATCTAGACATCCACCATATTTTCTCAAATTTGAAAAGGTTAAGGAAAGGTTTATCCATTACCATTAATCAACAGAGGGTTTTCTAATATACATTATTTATGCTAAATCTAAAGTTCTTAATATGTTTTACTTATAGAAGTTACATATTTTTAGGAAAGAGTTCATGAGTACTTTATATCCAAATTATGATATAATGACAATCTCTCTTTCATGTAAACTACTTCGTACTGTTTAACCTACTTCCACATAATGACTTGCAAGTTTTCCACGCATAACTTAGACCCAAATGATTCCTTATTGTTGCAACCTAGGACTCTGATACCAGTTGTAATGCCCAAAATTTTATTAAGAAAAGAAAACCATTTTTTTAAACTAAGACAAACATCACTACCAACACAATTATAATTTATCTAAGAGGTGCAATACCTCATTTAGGTGACAATTCTTAAGTGGATAATAACTTTTGCATTAATAACTTTGCCCCCCAAGCTTATTTTTTATATTGATAATAGTTTCCTTAGCATAATATAGGAATAACTTTCCTCCAAGTTTACTTAATTCCATTTTGTACTTAGTGACATAAATATTCTCAATAAAGATACTTACTAAAATTTTAAACTCCTCCCCATAAGAAAACCATTTTAGATAACCCAACCTATGCGTATTAAATTTGATGTAAAAATTATATTTAAAATGACAAGACTTTTCATTTTGAAGTAAAATTATACCTACATATTAATTCATTTAACGTGATATAATGAGAAATAATAGATTTGAGTCTAGATTAAGATTAGTTGCTGACCACATGAATGTTGCTTCAGATCATGTTTGATATTGTTATAAATGGAATACGGACAACAATATTAATTTATTACTAATAATGGTTGAATGTTATTTCTACTAACCATCCACTAGAAAGCATAGAAATGATGAGACTTACTCAAAGGATTAGAAGTACCATAACAGTGATCCTGCCACGAAAATAGGAATTTATAATTTTGCAATACTTTTATTTGTTTTCCAATTAATTTTGTTTGATGGGTAAATCAAACAATTGGGCGAGAGATCATTAATGCATCTACGAATTCCTTACATCTCATCTCATCAAGAAGTGATCTATCACAACAAAATTTGAGGAATACAATTCTGGCATCCGTATTAGATTGTCTATTGCAACATGTGAACATCCCTCACTCTACTATTAAATCTTTTAACAACTTGCTGAGTACATCGATAAGTCTCCCTGCATTAAAATATGAGTCACCTAGGTTTGACTGCAATTATCATTAATAGAGTTGAGAGAGCTATAAAATTTATTGTAGATTTTAGAATGTAACGTCTATCTTCTTTATTAGCAGTTACCAAGGGAACAAAAATAAAAAACTATCATTCCTAAACTCCAAAATGAGGTCCAAAAGAGGGACAACAATATCTAAACAACAAATACATATCTTACCAATGGGAGTACGTAGTTTTTAATTTTTATTTCAAACTTTCCGTATCAGCCACTTGTGAACCCATACGCTCTGTATACCTCCACTGGCTTCCACATTAACTTTTCAGTTAATGTTTATCCAGTAATCCAATCATTGAGTAGGATTTGCAAAAGTTCTTTCATGACATTGTTTTCTCAGATTGGGCTCTGGTGATGCTTGAGGCAAAAGTTTGTCTACCCTAGTAGGACATCAATAGGAAGAGCCATCCGTCAAGCATAAAATTCTCTTTCCATGCACATAACGTTTTCCAAGCAATCTTTTTTGAGCTGTAGATGGTATTTTCTCGTCATTCCTTTTTCTTTCTTTCTGTTTACTTAAACTGAGTTTGATCTTCTCCACCTTAATTGGGCTGCTACTTGCTGGTGTACATATATCCTACTCTAGCTTATTACTACTATTTTCATTATTATTTTTATTTATACCATATATGCAATTGTGCATCGCAGATTCACCACCAAAAATGTTGAATTATGTTCAAATTTATGTATCTACTGCAGGCTAATCTAACTTATTCATTCATGAGTTTTCCTTCAAGAATACCTTAACTGGTTAGTTCCACTTATTCCATCATCATATTTTTTTTTCTTTCATTGATATTCTCCTATTTTTTATTATTAATATACTTACATGAATGTATAAGTGTGTAAGCAAGTATATTTGAGATTATCATATATATCCTAACAAGATATTCATAGCTTGCTGAGACTAAATAGTCGATAGATTAGTTATATAATCATAATTTTTATGCGAATGCATTCAAGCATATATTTATGATTAAGATTTGAATCCTCTTGTTCAATACACCTATGTTCAATATAAATAAGAACTCATTTCACATTAGTTGAAGTAATCTAATGTGTTTACTTAATAAGTTATGGTTTTTTTTTTTTGCTTCATTTCTCTCTAGCAGCATCCTGATGATGGATCATGTAGTATGATCCAAAACATTGATGTTAAAAAATGCTACACAATCGAATGCAGAAACAGATGCTAACAATAATATGGATTGTGGAAATCTAACGGATGTAAACAAATTGAAGTTTCATTCTAGCACACAATTATAGGGAACTTAAACCATTGACATATGTTCCCTTCAAATAATACCATAATTTTAATATGAAAGTAAAAATTCAATTAGAAAATGTGAAATCCGTCCCGTTACCTCATTTTGGAAACCATATATCACATTGGGTTGACATCCAAATAAAAGAATGATTACATGGCTAAATCTTGAATTCCAATATAAAAATTTTATAATCCATAGGGATCTTGTTCAAACAGAATTTTTACCTCACTAACTATCGTCCAAAATTCATTAGGAGATAACCAAAATAAAAAATCATAGAACAACGATTACCAAAATGAAGAAGCACAAAACACCTCTTTCTCTTAAAATAAACGATAGAAACTTACATAACCTACTCAAAACATAACAACTTACATTACTTGTTCTATCACACCATAAAAATTTACAACCAAAATTACATTAAATTTTCTTTTAAAACACTACCCTAAAATGATAGTCAAGATATTTATTAAGAGTTCAAAGTAAGAAAATAACATCAAAAGGTCTTTCTCTCCACCCTTTCATAATGGCATCATGGAGTTGGAGGGGCTCTAGGTATACCCCAAAGTAAGTAAATTATAATAGACCCATATCAGATTTATGGACTCTTCTCATATAAAGATAATACAATATCAAAGTTCTCACATGTCCCCTACAAGATTCACATAAACCAAAATATACTACTCTCTCAACATCCTATTTTAGATTTTTCTCCTATTAATTAGAGATGAACCTTCCAAACCTATTTTCATGTTACAACATCTAGATAAAAAGGTAGGAGTATTAAGACTTATCTATCAAAGACTTGGCATATTGATCTCCATCTCCTCATACAAGACTTCATCCTTCCCTCCAATTTCTTCCTCCTCCAAATCCATCAAGAGCTCTCAAAACAGACAAGTGGGTAACACCCCCATCCTTCCTTCCCAACTCTCATTTAAAGAATTTTTCCACTTGCAATTACTGGATTGGAAGTTATTGAGTGCATTCTTCCTCCATAAATGAGAGTCACTTGAACATTTAAGGGGCTAGCATGCGCCTAGACACTCTTTCCATATTTCAGTCATCACATGAACTTTGAAACTCATCACCCTCATTAAGGAGGGATTTTGAAAGGTCATACCATTACCAAATCACAATATTATATTATAAACAAGTACCCTTCCCATAGAAGTTGACTATATGGGCCTATTTTTGCACAAAGGTTTGTGAATTTGACCCCTCGACACTTTTTAAAATCTTAGAGAAGGCCAATTCAGAAATTCAAGCACATTTATGAGCTCCCAACCCTGAATCTCAATTAAAAACTCTTGAAACATAACCCACTCTATTAACTCCACCAAGCCTAACTAAACAAGTTTAGTTTCCACACACCCTATTTACCTTATAAATCAAAATGGTGAATATTTTAACTTGATAGGGAGGTTGGGAAGAGCTAATCACTAGCCCTTGCCTAGGTCTACCTAGTGACCCTTAAGTGTTCCAAATGACACAACTGACCTATAGGATGCCCTCAAAGGCTCAATCCCTTGGTCTTCAACCCCAACCAAACTACCATTACAACCCAACCAAGACAAAGCAATTCTCGGTGCTTACTCCTTCCATGCATACACTGACCGTTAAGCTAGGATAAGGGCTTACCACCTCCAAATGAAATTAGGAACTTGTAGAGGGGAGGAGGTGTTGGAAAATGTCATATGTGGTTCTATTTGATGTGTTTCAACTCTCACTTCACAAATCTCACACTTCCTTCTTTATTTAGGGCTACAAGAGAGAGCCCCAATTATGCCTCCTCTCCGAGAAAATGGGGTCTTTCACCTATTTTCTTCCAAATGACCCTACAAACTAATTGTGGAATCTAGCAACATTAGCCAACATCTCAAGGATTTTGGAGGTTTTAGGGTTCCTCCAGGCTGTACAATCCCCGAACCAAAAATAGGTGATTTTGGTAGTGTTGAAGACCTTTACTGATTACATGAAGTGTTTCTTGTTTTTGGGTGATCAAATGGATTGATCCAATCTTCTCATTGCATCCAGATCTTGTTAATGACCATATCTAAGGTCTCCAAACATCAACCCACATTTCCCATTTTGCCTCTGCAACATGTATTCTTCTTCTTAGCTCAGTCCTTCCTAGCCGGGCTCACCATGGCTTGCCTAGGGCTTGACTATGAAAACACTTAGCATGCTTTCCAGGGCCCATCCTTCTTCATATGTTACATTCATGGAGTCTACTCACTATCACCAAATGGTCATACAAAATCAACAGTGGGATAGTGAGTTAGATCCCCATGTCTACAACTCTTCTAGAATGAACCAATGAGCTGAGATAATACAAAGATTTAAAATTAAGACAAGGAAATGAATAAGAAATACTAAAATAATTGTAGAACTTGAAAGTAAACACACACACTAACATCTAGGATCTACCATTGATCCAAATCTAACTCATGGCAGTTCTCTTTAATTCATTGTTTACTAGATTTCTTACAAATCTACACACTGTGCACACTTCTAGAAATTATTTTCCATACAGTAGAATGACCAACCTCAGTATTTTGGTCCAAGGTTCACTTATATAACCCTAAAATAGGTTTAGGGGAAGTTTAGAGACTTCTTAAGCTGATTAGGCCCTTAAGACAAATTTATACCGAGGAACTTTTAAAAGTTGCTACAGCTTTTACAACAAATTTAGCAAATTTTCCAACAAATTTAGCAACTTTTCAAATCTTGCTTCCTAGGGACCTTAGGAAGGTCCTATGGAGTAATAGACCTCATCTTAACTCCAAAATGGATTCTTCACACATTATAAACATTGTGACATCAGTCTAACATCATTTTCCTCCATTTTCTAAGTAAGAGACCATCATACCATAGTCTCACAATGAGAACTTAGGACCTAGATAGATTCCAAATCCCTAGTGGATTCCACAACTTGGTCAACATAACCTTAGTGAAAGAAAAACATGCCAAATATGGCTTATTAAAAAAAGAAAAACAAATGTGCTCCTGTACCATACTCCCCCTCTACACAAAAAGGCTTGAAGGCATAGTAGGGGATAAGATAGAAGGATTTATTCCAAACTTTTTAAAGTCATCTTCTTCTATGCCTCAGATTCGGGGTTTCCTTTCCATTTGATGAGGTGCTCCATGTAGACTTCATGCCTTGTTTGTTTCTTCACCCTGGATTCAAGTACCTTCTCAGCTTGAGGCTTAGGATTTGGAGGTAAGGCCACTGAATTTATGTCTGACAGAACCTCTTGCATATTCTAAGTTATCTCAGTCAAAGGTCCTTTGTATCTGACCAGGTCTACCACATTGAAGACTAGAGAAATAGCTATGTCTTGTGGGAGATCCACCTTGTAAGAAATAGCTCTATACTTAGCTAGAATTTGGCATGGGCCAATTCTCTTCATTTGCAGCTTTGTAGGCACTCCTTTTTGCATCCTAGCTTTGTTCAGGTGCACCATGACATAGTCACCTACTGCAAACTATACATCCTTTGTTCTCTCATCTACTTTGGCTTTCAATCTTTGAGTTTCCTTTGTCAATACATTATCTTGACTTGTTCTTGGACCTCCTTAATGGTTTGGAAGAAGTTCTCAGCATGTCCACTCCTATGCTCTAAATCTCCTAGGTCTCTGAGCTCATTGACACCTCTTGGATGCATTCCATAAACCACCTCAAAGGGACTCTTTCTTGTGGTTCTATTCACACTGTCATTATATGCATATTCTTCTCGAGGGATGACTAAATCCCAAGTCTATCCATACTTCTTAGTTAGGCACCTTAGCAAGTTACCTAGTACCCTATTTATTACTTTAGTGGGGCCAGCCATTTGAGGATGATAAGATGAGCCAAATGATAGGTTAGTACCCAACCTATTCCATAGGTTCTTCCAAAAAAGACCCATAAACTTTGCATCTCTATCAGAGACTATGCTAAGGGGAAGTCCATGAATTCTTACCACTTCCTTGAAGAAGAGCTGAGCAGTGTGACTGGCTTCATGTGTTATCTTGCGGGGAATGAAGTGACTCATTTTTTTAAATCGGTCCACCACCACATAGATATTATCCAACCGTGTCCTTGTCTTGGGGAGCCCTACTATGATGTCCATGTTGATGCATTTTGATGGCCTATTAGGAATGGGTAGGGGTTGATAAAGTCCTGCATCGCTAGCTCCTCCTTTATCTTTCATGCATATCACATATTTCTCTACATACCTTGTGACATCTCTAGGTAACTTAGGCCAATAATAGAACCTTTGTACCAACTCCATAGTCTTATTAATTCCAAAATGGCCACTAAGACTACCATTATGTTTTACTTGAATGAGATTCTCTCTCATTGATCCCTTGGGAACACACAATTGATTCCTCTTGAACAACAACCCACTTTACAAAGTATAGTCAGCAAACTGACTGTGAAAATGGTTCTAAAAATTAGAGCATACCTTGTAAGCCTATAAGAAATCTTCATCATCTTTGTAGATGTCCTTGAACCTATCTATTCCTATGCTTTGGAGTTGAACCTCTTTGACTGTTAGCAGCCTCCTACTCAATGCATCTTCCACCTTGTTTAATAATCCCTTCTTGTGCTTGATGGTGAAGGTAAAGACCTGCAGATACTCCATCCATTTGAGATGTCTATTACTTAGCTTCTCTTGGGTTTTGATGTAACTGAAGGCTTGATTGTATGTGAATAATAAAAAATCTTTAGGAAGGAGGTAAGGACTTCACTTCTTGAGTGACTGGACTAAAGAATATATCTCCAAGTCATATGATGAATACTTCTTCTTAGCCTCATTAAGTTTCTCACTCAAGAAGGCTATGTGATGCAGGAGCATCTTAAGTTCTTGGAAATCTTGTGTCACCAAAAACATGTTTGAAGTTTTCTATGTTGTTTGGTTCCTTTGTTTACCAATTTTGGTTGGTTATCTCTCTCACACTCTATGAATTTCCCTGGTGCTTGATGATGCTCTTCTGGCACTCATTTATCCTTTCTTACCCATTTGTTTATTTTGGATTCATGTTGAGGCTGACTTGTGTAATTAATTTGGGTCTAAGATTTAATGATGGTATCTATCATTGGGAAGCATGTGGACCTAGATCTGGTTGTTCCTTCCATTGATGCTGGACCTAAAGGCTGACTTGATTCAGTAACTTCTTATATAAATACATAGTTGTTTGGTTAGAGTTTAGGGAGTTAGTTTGGGGGAGTTAGATTTTGGGATAGAACATAGAAGCTAGAAGATTAGAGATTGTTGGCAGATCCTCACATGATGGAGGACTTCTGTACTTGATTCTAATATTTGGCCTAAACTAGGAAGGCCTTACAACCCGACTTGTATGAATCAAATTGAATATAATATATGAAAGCTTTTGCATTCTCTCTCTCACTTATTGTGTTGTTGCTTCCACATGTGAACTCTACAAGGTAGATCTAGTTAGGGTGTACCTTTTTTCCCTCTCCCCATCCTCCCTTGCCTCAGGTGGTATCAAAGCAAGGTTAGATCTAGATCTAGGTTTGTGAATCTAGGTTTGAGAATTCCTTCTTGTCAAACCCTAGTTGATTTATTATGGGGTAGCAGATTGTGATCTATCCTAAAATTGCTGAGAGTTTCAAGATGGTTTGTGGGAGACGAGATGTGGATCTAGGATTGGAAGACATGTTGAGAAAACTTGGTGCTAGATTAGAGGCTATTGAAACATCCCAGAGAAGAGGAAGACATCTTGAAGATGTTAGTGATGATGAAATTGAGGAAGAACAAGCTGATGTAGAACCTACACCAGTGATAGATCAAGGTGAGGAAATATTGTTGAAGGCTTTGACAAATCTAAAGTCTACATCACACTTTAATCCTCTTGAGTATAGTGGAAAGCTTGATTTTGATGAATTGGTGGACTAGATCACCGAGATGGAAAAGTATTTTGAGTATGAAAATATACCTGAGGAAAAGAACGTGAAAATTGAAAGCACAAATTTGAAAAATCATGGATCCTTGTGGTGGGAACACCTATAATTGGACAGAAAGAGGAAAGGAAAAGACAAAATCAAGGTATGGAATAAAATGGTGAATAAGTTGAAAGGAAAGTTCCTACCTTGTGATTATGAGATTAACCTAGTTAGGCGAATGCAAAGTTTGAGGCAGAAAGATAGCCTAGTAAAAGAATATACTGAGGAAATCTATAGATTAGATATTAGATCTAGACATGATGAAGATGATGTGGAAATAATTGCTAGATACCTGAATGGTTTGAGAGTTTCCATCCAAGAAGAAATTAGTTTGGTCAAATTGGAGAACATTGAATAGGCTTATCAATTTGCATTGAAACCTGAGGAGAAATTGAACAAGAAACATGAGAAAAGACAAAGAGGTAGAGGTGGTAGATTCCCTAGAGGAAGAGGTAGATCTTATGGTGAAAATAGTAGATCTGAACCTAAAAAGACAAATATGGATAAAGGAAAGACCCAGTGGAAAGGTGAAAGTTCATCTAGAGGTTGAGGCAGTAACTACCAAGGTGGTTTTAACAGAGGTGGTTTTCGAGGAGCTTGTTACAATTGTGGAGAATGACATAGATCATTTGCGTGCACACATGCAAGTAAGAATGTCGATAACAATAGAAATTCCTTGGTGCAAGAAGATTCATCGAATGAACCTTAGAAGGAAAATAACTTGATGGTAAGGGGAGCACTTTGGAGTGTAGGTAAAAAGGAAGATCTGGTAAGGAAAATTTTATTCAAGACTAGATGTAGAGTTTTTGAAAAAGTTTGGAAAGTAATCATTGACAGTGGTAGCTCAGATAATATGGCATCTGAGGAAATGGTCACAAAGTTGTAGTTGAAAAGGTTAGAACATCTGAAGCCCTATCAGATTTCATGGATCAAAGATAAGCATACACTCTAGGCAAGTGAACAATGTTATGTGAATTTCAAAATTGGAAAGTACTATGATAAGGTGTTATGTGATATCATGCCTATGGATTGTTGTCATATTTTGTTAGGTAGACCTTGGAAATATGATATACATGCTATATATGATGGGAGATTGCATAAATATACTATTTGGGTTGATGGAAGAAGACAAGTTTTGTTACCTTTAATTGAAGAACCTGTTAGTAATGTTTGCACATCTGTGAAAGTTTCCTTTATGGAAGGAAGAAAGTTTGTTAAGGATTTGAAGAAGAATGATGTATATTTTTCTATTATTCCTAACAAACTAAGTAAGAAAACAAAGGATAGTGTCCCTAAGGAGATTGATAAGTTACTCACCGAGTACAGTGAAATTATTTATGATAATGTACCTGATGGTTTTCCACCAAAGAGAAGAATTGATCATTGCATGGAACTAATCCCTAGAGCTAGTTTACCAAATAAGGCACCACATCAGTTGACACCTACCAAGAATCAGGAATTGAACTGATAGATTCTTGAGTTGTTGCAGAAATCTTTGATCAAAGAAAGTTTGAGTCCTTGTGCAATACCTGTTGTATTGGTAGCTAAGAAGAATGGAGAATGGAAAATGTGTATTGATTCCAAAGCAATCAACAAGATAACAGTGAAATATAGGTTTCCTATACTGAGAATGGATGACATAATGGATAGTTTGACTGGAGCAAAGTATTTTACAAAAATTGATTTGAAAAGTGGGTATCATCAGATCAAAACCATAGAAGGTGATGAGTGGAAGATTGCTTTCAAGACAAAAGAAGGTTTGTATGAGTGGTTGGTTATGCCTTTTGGTTTAACTAATGCACTGAGTACTTTTATGAGGTTGATGAATGAAGTTTTGAAGAAATTCTTTGGTAAGTTTGTGATTGTGTACCTTGATGATATTATGATATTCAGTAAGACTAGAGAAGAACATTTGTTGCATGTTAAAAAAGTGTTGCAGTGATTGAAAGAAGAAAAGTTGTTGATTAACCTGAAAAAGTGTTCATTCATGAAAGAGGAGATTGTGTATTTGGGATTTGTGATTTTAGCTGATGGTTTGAAAATGGATCCTAAAAAGGTTGAAGCTATTTTGAATTGGCCTACACCTAAGAATGCTAGTGAGGTAAGATCATTTAATGGTTTGGAAAGTTTTTACCCAAACTTCATTAGGAATTTCAATTCAATTTGCAATTCTATGAATGAGGCTATGAGAGGATATAAAAGAGAATTCAAGTGGACACATGGAGTTGATTAAAGTTTTGAGACTCTAAAGTAGAAGGTTGCTGAATTTCCTATTTTGGCCTTACCTGATTTTAATAAAGTATTTCAAGTTGAATGTGATGCAAGTGGTAGTGCAATTGGAGTTGTGTCGAGTCAAAAAGGTACACCTATTGTTTTCTTTAGTAAAAAGTTGAATGATGCAAAAAGGAAATACTATGTGTATGATCAAGAATTCTATGCTATCATTCAAGCACTGAAGAAATGGAGACATTATTTCATACCAAGTGAATTTGTGTTGTATACTGATCATAAAGCTTTACAATATTTGGGTAGTCAAACTAAGTTGAATTAGAGACATGAAATGGGTTGAGTATTTGAAGAGTTATACATTTGTGATAAAGCACAAAAGTGGAGTCACTAACTAAGTTGCTGATGCATTGAGTAGAAGGAGATCTTTGATGACCGAGATGAAGATTGAAGTTCTTGGCTTTGATGACATGAGAGATTCTTATGAATTTGATCTTGATTTTTCTAGGCTGTGGAGAAAGTGTCGAGCACCTATTCAAGATCAACCAAGTACTAAATGGGAAGAATATTTCATTGAAGAAGGTATGTTGTTTAAACGTATTTAGTTGTGTATATCGAGAGGACTAATGAGAACTAATTTGATAAAGGAGAAACATAGTAGTGGTTTGGTTGGACATTTTTGTGTTGATAAGACATTGAATTTGCTTAATGAGAAATACTTTTGGCCACAGTTGTATAAAGATGTTCAGAAATTTGTGAAAAGTTGTGGAATTTGTCAAGTTGCAAAAGGAGTAAGCCAGAATACTAGATTGTATACACCAATTGCTATTCCTGAGAAACCTTGGATTGACATCCGTATGAATTTTTTTCTTGGCTTACCAAAGACAGTAAGAGTTAATGAATCTATATTTGTTGTTGTGGATAGATTTTCTAAAATGGCACATTTTATACCTTGTAGAAAGACATCAGATGCAGTACATATAGAAGATCTTTTCTTTAAGGAAATTCTTAGATTACATGGATTACCAAGGAGTATTATCTCTGATCAAGATAGTAAATTTGTTGGATACTTTTGGAAGACCCTTTGGAGAAATTTTGGCACCGAGTTGAAATATAGTTCTACATTTCACCCACAAACTGATGGACAAACAAAAGTTGTGAATATAAGTTTGGGAAATCTTTTGAGATGCTTAGTTGGAGACACACCGAGTAATTGGGATTCTGTGTTGGCACTAGAAAAGTTTGCATACAATAATTTAGTGAATAGGACTACTGGAAAGAAACCTTTTCAGATTGTAAATGGCATACAACCGAGAGGTATATCATATTTGAGAGACATTGTTGATGAAAGAAAGAGAAGTGTTGAAGGAGTAAAGTTTGCTGAGTACATGAAGACATTGCATGAAGATGTGAAATATAAGTTGGAGAAAAGTAATAAAAAATACAAAAATAGAGCTGATAGATCAAGAAGACATAAGACTTTTGCAGTCAGTGATGAAGTAATGGCTCATTTGAAGAGAGGCAAATTTCCTGTTGCAACATATGGGAAGCTGAAAATGAAGAAGTTTGGACCTTGTAAGATTTTGAAGATATTTGACAATGGAAATGCTTATGAGATTGAGTTACCCGATGACATGGATATATCACCTCTTTTCAACATTGCTGATTTGTATGAGTATCATGAGTCAGATGAAGAAATGACAGTACCAAATGATTATCCTAAGAAACATACAGAAGAAGTTGAGAAAATTTTGGAGCAAAGAATTAGCAGAAGTACAAGAGGAAAATAGTATATGGAATATCCGGGAAAGTGGAAGAATAGATCAATTGAAGAAATTTCATGAATTTCATAATCTAAGTTGGATGAAGCTTGGATCATACCTATTTCATGATTCACAGATTCATTTCAAGTAACCCCAGGTGTCTGATGCAAGAGCATCTCGAGTCCTTGGCAATCCCATGTCACCAAAAACATGTTTGAAGTTTTATGTGTTGCTCAGTTCCTTCTTTGACCGATTTGGTTTGGTGTTGCTCAACTTCCTTTGTTTACCGGTGTTGGTTGGTTATCTCTTTGGCGCTCAGTGAATTTCCTTGGCACTCGGTTATGCTTTTTTGTCGCTCGGTTATCCTTGCTTACCGAGTTGTTTATTTTGGATTCTTTTTGAGGCCGGCTTGTGTAATTAATTCTGGTCACATATTTAATGATGGTATCTATTATTGGGAAGCATGTGGACCTAGATCTGGTCATTCCTTCTATTGATCATGGATCTGAAGGTGGACTTGATTCGATAGCCTCTTGTATAAATGTAGCTATTTGGTTAGAGTTTAGGGAGTTAGTTATGGGGATAGAACATAGAAGCTAGAAGATTAGAGATTGTTGGTAGATCCTCCCATGTTGGAGGACTTATGTACTTGATTTTAATATCTAGCCTAAATCATGAAGGCCTTATAGCCCCGCATGTATGAATCAAATTGAAGATAATCTATGAAATTTTTTGCATTCTCTCTCTCACTTGTTGTGTTGTTGCTTTTGCGTGTGATCTCTGCAAGGTGGATCTAGTTAGGGTGTGCCTTTGGCCCCTCTCCCCATCCACTCTTGCATAATTATGGGCCTATATTCTTGACTCAACACTCCTCCAACTACTGTGCCACTTGCATGACACTCCAAGGTGAAAAGTTTGTCAAAACTAGGAAGTTGGAGAATGGGTTGTGTTGCCACTTGTTGCTTCCACTTCTCAAATGCCTTATTGGCTTCTAGTGTACATCTAAACTTGGTCTTCACTCCACCCTTTATGGTGTCTAGGACTGGTGCACATATGTCACTAAAGTTCCTTATGAACTTCCTATAAAATTGAGAAAGACCATGAAAACTTCTTATTTATGTCCCTATGGTTGGTGCAGACTAATTTTTGATAGCTTCCACCTTGCTTGGGTCCATTTTCAATTGACCTTTGGATACCACAAACCCCAAATAAACTATCTCTTGCTTGAGGAACTCACATTTCTCTAGGTTGATTGTGAACTGCTCCTCATGAAGTCTCTTGAGTACAATCTCCAAATGTGTTAAGTGCTCCTCTTTTGTCTTGTTGAAGATAAGTATATCATCAAGATATACCACCAAAAATCTACATGTGTAGTCCTTTAGCACTTCATTCATCAACCTCATGAATGTTCTAGGGGCATTAGTAAGCCCAAATGGAAATACAAGCCACTCATATAGCCCTTCAGTAGTCTTAAAGGTTTTCTTCCACTCATCTCCATCCTTTATTCTAATCTGGTGGTAACTACTCTTAAGATCTAGCTTGGTGAAGTATTGGGCTCCTCCTAAATAGTCCATCAATTCCTCAATCCTAGGTATGGGAAACTTATACATGATTTTTATCCGGTTAATGGCTCTTGAATCGGTGCAAAGTCTCTTTTTTCCTCCCTTCTTGGATGCTATGATGACTGGTACCACACATGGGCTAATGCTCTTCTTAATGAGCCCTTGATCCAACAATTATTGAACTTTCCTAGCCACCAATTGATTCTTCTATGTGTGAGTTTGTATGCTACCTTATTTGGAAATGAGACCCCTGGTATTAAGTCAGTTTGATGACTTATTGACCTCTTAGGTGGTATGGTGGTTGGTATCCCATCACTTACAATATCCTTGTACTTACCAAGTAACCCTTGAATATCCTTTGGTATTGGTGCTTGAGTAGGCTTCTCCTCTTCCTTAGGTTTCACTACTATGTCATATCCTTCACCATCCTTTTCTTGGAGTGCATGTAAAATCTCCTTCCCATTACTCAACAACACACTAGGAGACTTGGATTGGTCCCCTTTTTCTTCTAGCAAAGATTGCAACTTGAAAGTTCTTCCATCCTTCTTAAAGGTGATAGTGTTTTCTTTGCCATTGTACATAGCTTCTCTGTCAAAATTTCATGGCCTTCCTAATAGTAGGTGGCATGCATCCATGGGTAGAACATCACATGAAAACTTGTCTTTATACCCACCAATAGAAACCTCAATCCATGCTTACTCATTTACTAGGACACTTTGTCCTTCATTTAGCCATGTTACCTTGTAAGGATTGGTATGAGGTACCTTGGGAAGATTGAGCTTCTTAACTTCCTCTTCTGCTATGATGTTGTCTTTGGAACTAGAGTCAACAATAACTTTACAAATTTTCCCCATGACTTTACACTTCACTCTAAAGAGTTCTCTTCTCTACCTTGGCTCTTCCTTTGTTGGTTGTCTAATAAGAACCCTCCTAAACATGAGGATCTCACCCATTTCTAATTCAATATGGCTAACCTTCAGTAACTTGACACTTGAAGTGTTCTCTTGAGTGTAGTCCACTCTCTTTTCTATATTTGAAGAAGATTCCTTATCCGGGCACCTATAAGGTGGATGTCCCATCTACCCATAGTTGTAGCATTTCATGCTAGAAAAATATTAATTGCTCTTGCGTGCACTTCTACCTTTATTTAAGCCTCCTTGGTTGCCTTTATCTCTACCAAAATTCCCTCTAGCAAATGACTCACCACTATGCTCTGTAGGCTTGGAATCTCCTTGACTTCTTTGTTCAGTCCCTCTACCTTGGTAGCTTCCTCTATGTCCCCTTTGGTCTCTTCCTCTACCTCTACTCTTGGAGGTTTGATCTTGTTTACTTCTTCTCTTGCATTCAATCTTGATGGCCAGTTGATACACTGGTGTACTTTCTTGGGACTAAGAAGATTCATCTCTTCTTGAATACTCCACTTAAAGCCATTCAAATATCTACGTACTTTGATGCTTTCATCTTCCAAAACATTTAACCTCATACAAAGCTTTTGAAAATCCTTTGTATAGGAATTCACATCAAGGTCCTTTTTCTATTAAACTCTAACTCTTTTCATGTAGTTGAATCTCATAGTCATCTGGCATATAGGATTCCCTTATTTTTCTCACCATGCCCTTCCAAGTAGAGATTGGATTCTTGCCTTCCTTTTCTCTCTCAGTTTGAATAAACTTCCACCATGTTAAGGCAGAGCCTCTAAGCCTAGATTTGGCCCCTCTTAACTTGTGTGCCTCGGTGATCCCATCATATTTAAAATGGTTCTCCATGCCTTCTATCTAGTCTATCACTAGATCTGCCTCCATTTTACCACTGAATAATGGTATACCTTCTAGAGGTTTCCCCCTCATGGCTTTCAAGGCTTTCAAGAGTGTCCCTTCATGCAACAAAGGGTCTAGCTCTGGATTCTTTTCCTCCTCATGGATCTCCTTTTCCTTTTCCTCTCTCCTATCTAAATTATCACTACCCTCTTTAGTCTTCATCTGAACTTCACCCAATACTTGTTCCAATTGAGCTATCCTTTCCCTTAACAACCTATTGTTTTCTTCTTGGTCCTCAAATTTCTTGGCTAACTCAAAATTAGTCACCATGTTTGAAGACCCACTAGATTCACACTCTGACATGCACTATGCAATCCCAAATACTTTTGGAGCTCTAATACCAATCTGATAGGGAGTTTGGGAAGAGCTAATCACTAGTCCTTGCCTAGGTCTACCTAGTGACCCTTAAGTGTTCTAACTGACACAACTGACCTATAGGATTCCCTCAAAGGATCAATCCCCTAGTCTTCAACCCCAACCAAACTACCATTACAATCCAACCAAGACAAAGCAATTCTTGGTGCTTACTCATACCATGCATACACTGACCCTTAAGTTAGGTTAAGGGCTTACCACCTCCAAATTTAAATTAGGAACTTTCAGAGGTGAGGAGGTCTTACAAAATGTCATATGTGGTTCCATTTGATGTCTTTCAACTCTCACTTCACCAATCTCACTTACCGATCTCACACTTCCTTCTTTATTTAGGGCTACAAGGGAGAGCCCCAATTAGGCCTCCTCTTCGAGAAAATATGGTCTTTCACCTATTTGCTTCAAAATGACCCTGTGAACTAATTATGGAATCTAGCAACATTAGCCAACCTCTCAAGGATTTTGGAGGTTTTAGGGATCCTCTAGGCCATACAATCGCCTAACCAGAAATAGGTGATTTTTGTAGGGTTTAAGGCCTTTACTAAATGCATGAAGTGTTTCTTATTTATGGGTGATCAAATAGATCAATCACATCTTCTCCTTCCATCCAAATCTTTTTAATGACCATATCTAAGGTCTACAATCACCAACCCACATTTCCCATTTCGCCTCTGCAACATATTCTTCTTTGTAACTCAGTTCTTCCTAGCCAGGCTCACCATGGCTCACCTAGGGCTTGACTGTAACAACACTTAGCATGCTTTCCAGGGCCCCTCCTTCTCCATATGGTACTATCTTGAAATGGTCATATAGAATGAAGAGTGGGATAGTGAGTTAGATCCCCATGTCTACAACTCTCCTGGTATGAACCAGTGAGTAGAGATAATATAAAGATTTAAACTAAGACAAATAAATGAATAAGAAAGACTAAAATAATTGTAGAACTTGAAAGAAAACACACACACTAGCATCTAGTATCTACCATTGGTCCAAATCTAACTCATGGAAACTCTCTTTAATTTACTATTTATTGATTTTCTTACAAATCTACACACTATGCACACTTCCAGAAATTGTTTTCTGTACACTAGAATGACCAACCTCAAGATTTGGTCCAAGGTTCACTTATATAACCCTAAAATAGGTTTAGGGGAGGTTTAGAGACTTCTTAAGCTGATTAGGGCCTTAAGACAAATTTGTATTGAGAAACTTTTACAACAAATTTAGTAACTTTTCAAATCTTGCTTCCTAGGGAACTTAGGAAGGTCCTACGGAGTTCTAGACCTCATCTTAACTCCAAAATGGATTCTTCACACATTCTAAACCTTATGACATCAGCTTGACATCATTTTCTTCTATTTTCTAAGAAAGAGACCATCATACCATAGTCTCACAATGAGAACCTAGGACCTAGATAGACTCCAAATCCCTACTGGATTCCACAACTTGGTCAACATGACCTTAGGGAAAGAAAAACATGCCAAAGATGGTTTATAAAACAAAGCAAATAAAAGGTGCTCCTGCACCATAACTTCCCAAAGGTATATTTTACTTGTCATAGAAGGTTCTCCTTCTTCTTTTGGATCACTTACTTTCCTGCAACACAAACATAATTAGAATTAGATCACCATACTAAATCATATGAGTTGTTAGTTGCATTCCCATAGTTTAAATTATACAATAATAAATCATACAATTGTAATTCTTGTACAATATTTTATAAGTTCAATACATCATCATTACATCAAATAGGGACAAGAAACCAAAATGTGAGAAGTGAAATACAAGATTCAGTAGAACCCCTATTAGTAACCATTTTAAAAGTGCATTTTCATCAAAGTATCTCAAAGGGATATATATTTCCATAAAAATTCACATGGAAAGAAGGAATATTGTCATTTGCAAACCTTAATTTACACCATCTCTATATCTAATCCTTTATAAAAGTTACACATTCATCAATTTAGGATTTTATGATAGGTTGTTTATGTATTTAGACTCTAATATATTATCTAATTGGCCCCAAATTTCCCTATCATTTTAAAATATCCTCCTTTTTAATGCTCCAAAAAAAGGTTAACAAGAGTCAACATAAAATGGTAATCTCTAGATTTCAATTTCCACAAATTGAACTTTGACGGTTTTTGCAGAGGAAATATAGGGGATTCAAGTGCTTCTTGTATCATCATGGATCAGCATTAGGCTTGCTCTGGCTTATAACATTGACAACCTTTATATTGAAGTAGAATCACAGTTTGATAATCAATGCATTGGAAACCAAACATGTACACAATTAGAAATTAAATTATGTTTTGTCATAAATATTTAACCTCCTTCCGAAATTTTAAAATTTCAAATTTGACCGTTTCTTTAGAGAAGCTAATCAACTAACAGAATATCTAGCAAATATTGTTGTGGGTTTAAATCAAGAAGAGAAGCTTTTCCCACTCCTAGATTTTTTCCATTTACCAAAAGTCTCCAATGTGATGCTATGTTCATCAAAGGATCAACAAATTGAAGAAATGAATACCGCTACATGGGATCTTCATTTACGAAGACCAGTAATCCTTATTTTTTCCTAATTTTTTACTTGCAGGCTCCTTTTGTTTCCATTTTGCAGGTTATTCACACCTCCAACATCTAAATACACTAGGTTGTGGGCTTTTCTTTCATTTCATATTTTTGGTGGTGCACGTTTGCTGTTGTGAATATATCAATGGTTCCTGAATTTCCAATTAGGGTTGGCGTTCTTCTCCCCTGTTTCTTTCTATTATCAACTTCTTTGTGGGTGGAGGAAACTCTCCGTTGCTTGGTTTGTATTTACAGAAGCCTATCTATTAGGCTCCATTTCATTTTATGAGTACAAGTCATGGGAACAACATCTTCAGAAGCTTATCCTAATCTACCCTTTTATCCCTCTCTTTTGTCTTCAACCCTGGGCTATCTACCAATTATCTCAGTCGTGGCTCATTTTCAGAATTTGTCTAAAAGTATTTTCTTTCTTATTTGTATCTTTATTCACACTTTGCTGGTAGTTTCTTTCTTTCATTCTATTGCTGCACTGGCTTAACCTTTTGGACATTCACAGTGTCCCTTATTTTGGGCATATTAGTTTATGGAAGTTTGCATTTGACTGCAAGTTTTGAGGGTTGCGTTTTGCCCCCTCTTTTTGTTCATATTTTTATGCTTTCTTGCATCACTTATGATCACTTTTGTGTAATTTTTAACTTTGTTTAGGTTTTTTAATATTAAGTACAGATCTATGATTTTTTGGCCCCAAAAAAATAGTATCTATAAAGGAGAGGTATATTAATATATTTGTGTAAGAATTTATGGATGCTGATAATGCAAAATCGTAGTAAAAAGGGAACTTCAATTGACCAACAAAGATTATATTTATACTCTCTAATATTTAGGCATGATTAGTGCTCATGAAACAAAGAATAATTTGTATATAACCATTACTGACCTGAATATAAAAAGAGAATAATTTGGTGCTTGCTGGTGTAAATAGCTATCTAATATTTAAGATGATAGGGACCATACCAATCTAGACATTGAACTTTAATACTGATCTACGTGTGGTGTATATAAAGAAATGCTTCATTTGTTCAAGGCTTTTTCATTTATCTATTGTGTATGTAAAGTAATACACCTGATACTAATCCTATTATCGCTTGCATATATTCTCACCCATTAATCTCCGTGATATTTTAAGAATTAATAAAGGTTTTTATTCAAACTGAATCCCTTATTTTATCCCTAACCTCTAGTTGATTACATGCTTGATATAATCTGATGAGTGTATTTAATTATTTCAACGGTGTTTGATGCTTTGGATGAATGGTAGGAACAACTTCTTACATCTGCATTTGGGATGAGGAGTTACAGTGGACGAGATGTGTCTTATGTTTTATGGAAATCACGCCATTATGAACAATTCTAATATTTGTATATACCATAAACAATCCATTGAACAAATATAAAATAGATTATTATTCCGACTCTTCATTAACGTTATTTCTGCACTTACAATTGCCTATCATTTTGTTGACACCATACCCTTGCATAAGCACTAATAATTCTACCACTTTTTTTACCTATGCCATCGATTATATCATTAGAAAATTGTCCTCCGATTGGATAGGATTAATAGACCCCTCCATTGTTCATAATCACTGATGATGGATTGTCTTTGTACCTATTTATGATATCATTAATTTGTAGATGATGTTAAGAGCCCAATTTCAATCCTCTATCGATAAAGATAATTAATTAGCATGTTGATCATTTGTCAATATCGATCATCCTCCTTCTCAATTAATATTATGGCAAATTATATACCCATGTTTGTTATCCTTAAGTCCCCAATGCAGTGCCCTGTAGTCAAGCAACAACTACACACACGCAGATATATATTCCAATGTAAATGCTCTATGCAAGGGAAACCTTTACTTCACACCAAATACCAAGAAATGGCCAACATTGAATAATTAGCAACTATAGCTGCAGAAACCTCGCTAGAAGAAAAAATAAAACAGAGCTTTGCAGAGAAAAATAGAGAGCTATTGAATAAGCATTTAATCTCAAATTCTATTAATTATCATAAAGAATATAGAAATACAAAATACAAATCACCGTATGTAATTAACAAATTATGGTGAAAGAGGGAAAGGATATTCAGTTCTAGCTAAAGATTTGGATGAAGACAAACTCAATCCTAAAGTTATAGAATATAAGAAGGCCCTTAACATGTACTCATAAACAGTAGTTGGAATTGAACACTAACACGCCCCTAATTATAACTAAGGAGAAAAGAAACTCCTAATGAAAGGAAAGAGGAAAGAGGAAAGAGGAAAAAGCTAGTGGGAACAAAACCCCCTTTAAATTACACTGAATCTGTATGCAAGATATTGTGCTGCAGTATCCTTGATCTTTAGAAGGTCTTGTAGAAAGTGAAAGGCAGAGATTATGTAGCCCTTCACAATGTGTAGTCAATGGTAGATGCTCAAAACTGGATATAGAAGATGTTTCATAATCGTCAAACAACATTTCTCCTCTTAGGAAGAAATAAAATCAAAGATGTATCAATGAAATCTTCACAATCATGAAAGGAATATGTAGGAAGAAAGCTCAAGCTGTATGATGTCTCCAAACTCTGCCCAGTGGTGTCCATGTTGATGTTGAATGTTGCCATAAGCAATTCAGACATGCTGAAGATGACAATCTAAAATTTCCTAGAAACTAATGTAGAGCACAATCAAAAGATTTATGTATCTCCTTAGAAGGAGAATAGATATCTTTCAAATGTTGTGCCAAGCTATCCACACTTGTATCAAACTATGAGGAATGATAATGTAGAGAATGAGGAAGAGGATCATAATGTTGCCTTACAAAAATTGAAGATGAATCACCCTCATCAAAGAGAAGATGTATGCAATCAATAGTGTCATCTAGATCCGAGATGGGGGATTCTGCAAATAGAAAAGAGATTTCTAGTAGAAATTGATCCCATGGATCTAAATCCAGAAGACAAGAACAAACCTGTTGAAGGGAATCAGAAGTAGCATTTGAAGAAGCCAAGATCTTTATCAAACTAACAAGTGGAGGTGGCTGAATAGCTTCCAATACCAGAGATGTAGAAGGAGGAGCATCTCGAGGAAATGTCTTTGTGTAATCAAGACAATCAAGACTCTTCCAATAAGCATGTTTCTCTTCAGTGTCATTGTCATACATAGGATCATCATCATTATCAAGGGAGAGAAGCATGTCCATAGTTGGATCTTCTGGGAATGGAGGTTCAATGGGATCTCCATATATTTCCCATAGAGTGGCCCTAAGAGTGCAAGGGCACTCAATGTGTGATAGAGCCCATGATGTGTGCCCCCTTACACTCAAACCAATTAATCCGAAGACATGATCATTTTTACTTTCCCAAGTGTAATTCTGCCAACATAAACTTGGTTCAGGGATAAGCCCATACAAATGTGGCAATAGATGAATCCATCGGCAGTGCTTTAAGATTCCAGCACGCTCGAACTTATAATTTCATTCTTCAAAATTGATGGCAGATGGATGAAATTTTATTCCTATTTTAGTCTTAGACTATTCACTTTTGAAACTTTATTTTCAGTTCATCAATACCAAAAAGAAATTGAGAAACACCCAAGAAAATGAAAAAACTCATTCTAAAATAGCTCTGATTTTCAAAACCTGCAAATAAAAGGCTTGTACTTCTCCTTCCTAGTACCAGGCTCTGATAACATGAAGAATTAGTAGCGGTAGCTTCACAGAGCTCGCTAAAAGAAAAAATAAAACAGAGCTTTGCAGAGAAAACATAGAAGAAACAGAGAGCTATTGAATAAGCATTTAATCTCAGTTTCTATTAATCATCATAAAGAATATAGAAATACATAATATAAATCACCGTATGTAATCAACAAATTAAGGTGAAAGAGGGAAAAAAGTTTCAGTTCTAACTGAAGATTTGTATGAAGAGAAAGTCGATCCTAAAGTTATGGAACATAAGAAGGCCCTTAACATGCAGTCATAAACGGTCGTTCGAATTAAACACTAACAAACATTTCTCCCGTCAACCTATCAATAACTCCCAATAACTCCAAAGAATAGCTCTATTGAAAAATCGTATCAACCTCAAATACTATATTTAAGGCTATAAACCGTGTAATAGCAAGCCTCGTGCATTAGATTTCCATTTGCATACTTCAGTAACCATTAGTTTTGCATGGATTAGATTTACATGCATTTGATTTAAACTTGTACATAGAATGTGGAATCATCAACAATACCAGCGATCTACTTAATAGAATGTGTCCGAGAAAAGTGATATCAAGATTGCCGGGTTGCAGGATTCTCACATAACTGATTTATTATTAAGGCTTTAGGTAATTTCATGCAAACGCAAATAGGACGTGTAAAGTCAATCATTTGGCAGTTCCCTCGCAGCTAGGCCTATGCTGGCTGAGGAGCTTTCGAAAAGGGTATGGATATCCAGCGATGCATCATGGTATGGAGGTTTCTCTTTGACTGATCTTCCCATTTCAAAACCTTTCTTAGAGATGTCTTTAAAATGTTTGAGCACAAACAGGGCGCGTAACTGCTTTGACAGGATGCTACGAAGAGATGTGTTATAGATTGCAATGGGTACAGGCCAAAATGCCTCCAAGGAGATCTTGTCTCATGGACTGAAATAATGAAATATTTACAGAAATTGAATTCCAATGAGAAGGTCTTGGAAACTTTCAAGCATATGCTGCATGGCGTGCTAATTCTGAGGGCTGCGCACAAATGGTTCATTAAAAAGGCCTTAGTCGAAACTTCCAAACAAATGCAACTAGCAACTGTATGACTTATTCCACAACATTTGTTACCGGTTTTGCCGGCCTATCCCAAAATGGGAGCCTCCCTGTTGGGAAAAATCTTGTTAAATATTATAGTTGGAAATAGTTTAGGGGAAAAAAATAAAGAATTATATATATAGCCAACGCAACAATGATTACATGATTAGAAGCAAACAGATTGATGGCTTTACAAAGAGCGTGTTAAAGTGGCTCAAAAAACATTTTGGCAAAACAGATGGCAGCAGAGGCATGATAGCAAGAGACACATGAAATAGATTTAATAAGAAAGTTCACGATACTTTCATGGAAATGCGAAATGGTAGACGTCTAACCTAGTTCTGCAATGTTGACCTACAAAGCTGTTAGACACTTATGCAAAGTCAGGCAAGTGAACGATTTGCAGAATGCCTCAACAGATATGTGATCTCCAAAACTACAATTGCTCTTGGATATGCCCCAGAATGGATTCGTTAAAATGGTTTATATTCTTTCTGGAAGACACAATCTGCAGGCATAATAACAGATTCGACAACCATATTCAATATATTTCCTACCTGCAAACCATCGTCCTCTGAGCGAAGAAGGCCATACCATCATATTGGCATCGACATGCTCTACTCTCCGAGTCTCCATGCCATCCATGGTAATTGTAGTCCATTCTCGGAGAGCCCTGTCTTACATAAATGAAGTTTGTCTACAACATTAATGCTTAACCAATCCAGCCACGTCTCTTAGAATGTCGGTGATAATAATGATGACTTAATTTGTTCTAGATGTACATCAACTGACCTCTATGGATTTTTCAACTGGTTAATTGCCACATCTAATCATCACAACCTTCATGAAAAGTTAATTAAGGAGGATTTATGCACTCCTCTCTTGAATAAATCCTGAATATCGCAAACTCTCTCCATTTTTCATTTTTGCAAGCAAGGAATTAGATAATATAAATTATTCAATCTTTGTAAGAGACATATGATTAAGATAATAGATATCTTATTTCTATCATAGTCAAATAATATTAAATTATGATAAAACTGTAGTTGTTAAATTTTAAGAATATATTATATTTTTTATTATTCATAAGTCATAACTCCTATGTAATGTGAAATTAATATCAATATGATTATCTAAGTGATAGATAGAAAATAGGATAGGAAATATGTAAAATCGAATTAGTAATAATTGTTTTACTACTCATGAACCATTATAATGTTAACTCAACATAATTAGCATTTGAAGGGATTAACATAAGGTTCTCATATTTAATATGCAATCAACACTCATTTCACCATATGCCTATGATAAGAATCTTATACAAAGGTGAAAGATGAATGCAATCATCAAATACTAGAAATAAATATGGTAGTCTAACTCATGATATGAATATAAAAGGTACTTCAAGAAAATCATTCATTGTTTAATACTTTGTACATCACTACATGATTTTTCCTTTTCATTTTTCAACAAATATTCTTGCTATCTTAATAATATACTTGCTCATTATTGAAATAGGTAGTGAGGGATTCTAGGCTATAAACCCTATCTAGTTTTGTTGCTAACTATTTGAGAAAATAAGGTATTTATCTCATTTCTTTGTCACATGGGTTGGATACTTATACTTACATATCTTCATGTTACAATGTTACTAAATTAGTAGATAATTCAAAATATAATATTGTTGTATCTTGAAAACATTAATCTAAAAATATATTTGAATAAAATAATGTAGAAGCCAATTTTTGCTAATGGACTATAAGATACTAGTATAACTCGATGCTTTTCTCTACTAGGGTTTTGGCTTTGCTTTGTGTCCATTTTTTCTTATGATACCTTTCATACAACCAATGGAGGGGGACCTAATGTGGCTCTCTCTGCCCTCTCATGTGACTGATAAAATTCATGACCTTTTTGCTCAATCCTTGGGGTCCACCTATGTCTTTCCTAAAGTTGTTACAAATCTATAGGATGGCCATGACAAATTTGATACCTCTAAAGAATCTTTTCTCCAACAGGAGAATCCCTCTTCTTTGATGGATAAGCTTCAGGGTATTAGCCCTCCAAAGGTTAAGTACTTTGAAGCTAGAAATGTGAAAGAAGTCACTTGCAAAGTCCATAGTACTACAATTCATGTCCTCGATGAAATATTAAAAGAAACTATGATTGAAATAGAGCTCTACTTGGCGAGTAAGTTCCTCTCCTTTAGAACTTATGTGGACCAACTTAGGAAATTGATTTCTTCCTAATGGAAGTTAAAAGGTAATATGAAAA
Source organism: Chamaecyparis obtusa (assembly GCA_027943335.1). NCBI lineage: Eukaryota > Viridiplantae > Streptophyta > Pinopsida > Cupressales > Cupressaceae > Chamaecyparis > Chamaecyparis obtusa. The sequence goes on from BSBK01014146.1 coordinate 62,099, forward strand.
TCAATGTGATCCCAAATAGATTATTTCTTTTTATATTTGTGAATAAAGAAGATTTGATCTATGTTCTTACTCCTAGACCATGCACATACAAAAGTAACCAAACAAACATTTTGTTGACTTGGTGGTCAGCACCTCCTTGGAGATTCGTGACATGGCTTAACCGCCTCTCATGGATCGGGTTAAATTTGGCATTTGTATCGGGCATTGAAAGTTTGAGCTTTTGGTGTAATGACAAATGATTCCAACAATTGGTATCAGAACCTTGGGTCAAGGGTTCGAGTCTCCCTTTAGTGCGTGCTGAAGGCTCAGTCGCTGCTGAGGGGGAGATTGTTGACTTGGTGGTTAGCACCTCCTTCAAGATTCATGACATGGCTTAATCGCCTCTCATGGATTGGTTTAAATCTGGCATTTGTATCGGGCATTGAAAGTTTGAGTTTTTGGTGCAATGGCAAATGATTCCAACACATTCTTTATCTTTGCAAATGGAAGCTGGGATTCAATGCCCACAATGATCTAGGGGTTGTACCCCCCACTTGGGTCCACATCCATGGCTTACCCCTTGAGTTCTAGATCTTAGAGGTTTTTAGAGGTATCACAGAGTCATTCAGATATCTCCTAGTAGTAGACAGGATCACCCAAAAAAGATCTTGACTTCTCTTTGTACGAATCTATGTGAATATCATGTGGTTAATAGAGTTTTGACTTCATTTATTATCATGTAATCTAAGTATGGTTCATGGGATCAATATCCATAGTATGAGAATGCTACTACTTTCTACTAGATCTAAAAGAAATATGGAGTCCTCAGTAATATTTTCATATTTCAAATGGGTGGGAATCAACAAGAAAGGCTTTGGAAGTGAAGAAGGGTTCAATGGTGAATGAGATGTCTCTTGGTCCCCGCTCTTGTGGGTAATGCATAGGATTTCATCCAATTAAGTAGTAACAAAAAAATTGATTACCTAAAGGCCTCTACATAGGATTTCATCCAATGGAAAATACCATAGAAATAACTGAACGTGGTAACCAGGACAAGAAAGAAAATAAATATAAAATAAACAAGAAAGTAAATGAAGAAAGTAAAAAAGAAAGGGTAGAGGGGAAGGATGGCAAGTTGGTATCAAGTTAATTATAGAGTCATGTAGAAGAGCCATAAGGAGATTCAATAAATAGGATGGTTGTGGACTCCAATATTTCAAATGAGTGAATTGAGATTCAAAATATTGTTTCCTCTATTTGTTCTTATCCAAATTGATTTATTAAATTAAATGATGAGGGAGGATCTAGAATGAATAAAAATCCCCAGAATGACAAAGAGAATAAAACCCCTTGGCAACCCTAAGATCTGATAACAAGCTACTTTGATCTTCTAGCCTTAAGGCCAACTTAAATCTTTTCTTCGGTTCTCCTCTACTCCACCTACTTCTAAGGTGGTAAATGATGATGATTGCAAGGATTCTAAATGGAGAGTTGTGGGGAAAAAGGTAAGAAGATGAAAAATCCATATGTTGGATTTGATTTAAAAGTAGGAAGACCAACACAAAAGGAAGAAAGAGAAAAATAAATAGAGAAGGATGTAGCGAATGGAAAATAAAGAATGATTGATGGGTTCCTTAAATGTCAAAAATAAAAGAAATGAGTGGACCACTCTTATGAGGATTTGGTGTGTTCCCCAAGGATGGGTTGTCCATATTAACTATGTTAATTATGCATATCGTGTATTGGAACTTGAGGGGCTTAAATATCCCAATCAAAGAGTGCACACTAAAGTGTGCTATTCTACAAAACAAGGTGGATATTCTGATTTTATAGGAAACCAAAATAAAGAAGGAATGGTTGAGGAAGATATTTAATCAAATATGGCCTATTACAGAATGGGAATCTAGTGATGCAAATGATGCTTCAGAGGGATTTTCCACCATGTGGAACCTTAATGAAGTTGATGGTATATTATATCATTCATTCAAATATAGCCTAATTACCACTTTCATGTCTCTAAGTTGTAGTATCTCTTAGAATCCAATTAATATTTATGCCCCCACTATTATAACTACTAGGAAAGCCTTGTGGGACTCTGTTGTTGCTAATATCCAGGGTAACAAGCTATTATATGGATGATTAGGGTGACTTTAATTCACTTATGTACCCCTAATAGTAATCTAGTGGCATGGAGGACTCTAGTTACAATATTATAGACCTGACTGAATTCCTATCTACTCCTAGGATGATTGACATTGATCTCTAGGGCTCAATCTTCACTTGGCCTAATAGAAGGAAATGTAAAAACCTAATTCAAGTTAGACTAGATAGATGTCTTCTTTCCTCTAATTTGTCTAACCTTACTAATTTCTCCCTCTCCTCCAAGCCTAACACTAGATCTTATCTAATGCCATTGTGTTAGTTTGGAATGAAGGCCAAAAAAAGGACCCAACCCTTTGAGATTTTATATAATTATAATGTGGACTTATCACCCTAATTTTAGAAGTTGGTAGAAAACTAGTAGAATCAGGGTGATAAGATAATGTGAAGGGATGGAATAGAACTTTCTTTACAAATATATTTAAATGAAAAGAAAAGGTTACTCTTGAGCTCAAAGAAATACTTGTTGAGGTAGAATGGAAAGAGGAGATCAAGATGAAAATATTTTAAAAGAGGAGATATCCCTAAGACAAAGATGGATCAAACTAAGAGAACAAGACAAGGTGTTTTGGAAGAAAAAGTGTATAGTTCAATGGCTAACTAAGGGATACAAAAATAATAAGTTCTTTCACCTATCCACCCTTAAATATAGGAGTAGAAAAAAGATCAACAAAATATATTTTCCCAATGGTAACTTCATAGAAGAGGAATATTAAATCATTTATGTAGTTTCTATGTCTTTAGTAAGCCTTGTATAAATGGGAATGTTGTTTCTTTATGATCCAGATTGTTTGCTTGAGGTTATCCCCTGTCTAGTCACTATGGAAGAGAATAAAAATTTGGTTCAACAAATGACTTTTCAAGAAGTGGAAGACACTATTTTCTCCTTTGGATAGTTCAAAGTGCTAGAACCTTATGGCTTCTCCTTAGCATTTTTCCAACTCTATTTGGATATCATTGGTGTAGACTTTTGCAATGATACTCATGATATTTTTCAACTTGGTAGATTACCAAAGCAACTAAAATCTACTTTCATTTATTTGATTCATAAAATGCTTGAATGTAAGGCAATTTATGACTATAGGCCAATCAACGTCTATAATACCTTGTAGAAAATTTTCTCTAAACTGATGCTTAATAGACTCAAACACACCCTTCACAAGCTCATCTCAAAAAACTAGAAGGGATCTATTAAAGGTTGAAATATTATGGATGTGATTATCACCACACATGAAATCATTCACTTTATGGAGCCTAGCAAAAAACTAGGCATGATTCTTAAAGTAGACATTTTAAAGGCTTGTGACAGACTGAACTAGGATTTCCTATTTGTTGTCCTTAAGAAGTATGGGTTCCATGGAAAATTGTTGAAAATGATTATGGAGTGTGTTACCACAACTATGTATCTAGTCCTTATTAATGGGTCCCCTAAAGGTTTCTTTTCTACAAGGAAAGGCTTAAGAAAATGTGACCCCTTGTCCACATACTTGTTTATTATTATTGCTAAAGTGTTGGGTTGCAACATTCAAAACAACAGAGAATTAAATAATTTGAAAGGAATAAAATATTCCCCCCAACTCCAACCTTTTTCGCACCAACAATTCATTGATGATACTATCTTTCTTGGGGAATCCTAATTTTCTGAAGCCAAGAAATGGAAGGGAATTTTTGATAACTATTCTATGGGTTTAGGAGAATAAATAAACTATCACAAGAGTAAACATTATTTCTTTAATGTAAGTGAATCCCTCCAAACTGAAATAAAGAAGGTCATAGGTTGTAATGTTTCTTTCTTTCCTTACTCTTACTTAGGTTTATCTCTTACTACTAAATTTTTTCCTTTTACTTAAGAGAATAGCCTCATTGAGAGATGTTAGAAGAATCTTGTAGGTTATAATGACCTGAGTTGTTAAGTTTGTTAGGGAAAATTCAACTCCTCTTGATGCATGCCTCCAAATTTCATAGTGTGATTTATCTCTCTTTTTAATATACCTAGATTAGTATATGATATCATAGATAAGTTACAAAATATATACTTATGGACTAGTAGAGAGGAAAAAATTAGAATATCTAGTTAAATGGGATATTGTTTTCACCTCAAAGAAAGTTGGTGGACTTGGTATCAGGAAATTTAGACCCTTCAATAAATCCCTCATTAAAAAAGTTGGGTGGATTCTTACAGAGAATAATAAGGACTAGACCAACCTTTTTAGTGCCAAATATCTCCAAAATAGATCTAATGACTCCTAATTATATTCATGCTAACTCAAATTTGGATTCCCCTCTTTGGAAAAACATTCTCATGACCAAATAGGTGCTCCATAAGGGAAAATGGAAAATTATAGGGGACGAAAATAATCCCGGCTTCTAGGAGGACATTTGGTATCAAAATAAATCTATAGCGGACTATAAAAACTTCAACTAGATTAGAAGATGGCTTGTGATAAAAAAATGGAAATTTGGTTAGTAACTACATTGAATGGCAAGGTGGAAATACTTTGTGGAATAAATTCAAAAATTAATTCCAAGATAGTGAAGGCATTCTTCCACAAGTCAATAAAAGTATGCAAGAGGAATTAAACTCCATTTTTTCCCTCTTACCTGATTGATCCCTTTTCTCTAGGCAGAAGAAAGATAAATGGATCTAGAAAGATAATGCTTGAGGCCCATTTTCAGTTAGATCCTCTTATAGAGATTTGGAAGTTGAGGAATACAATAACCAGATGTGTAATTAGATTTGGATACCTAACCTAATCCCTAAGATCAATTTATTCTGGTGGATTAGTACCCATGGAAAAGTCATAACGACTGATAACTTGAATAGTGGAGGCTTCTCTCTAGTAAATAGGTGTGTTCTCTATTACTCAAATTATAAAATTATTTATCATCTATATTTACTTTATCCCTATGTTAGGAGGTGCGAGACATGGTATTTTCCTTGATTAATGTTGGGTGGGTAATGCTAGATTCTATGAGTTTTTTCATTAACCAATTGAGCTAGTACCACTTCAATCACCCTATTAGTAAAAATGTTTGCACCCCAGTTCCTTGCTTTCTCATATGGAACACATGGAGGGAAAAATAAATAAATTTAGAAATCAATAAAAGTGTAGTACTATCATATTCCAAATTATCAAACAACAAGTTAACAAAAACATCTATATATTGCTACCTTTGGAAAAGGAAAAATTATCCTTGTTCTCCAAGAGGTGAGAATTAAATATAATTGGGGAAGACAATAGAACCTCCTAAATATTAACTAGACCACTATAATAAATAGAAGATTAATATGATGGATCCCCTGTAGGAAGGATGGATAAAATGCAATGTGGATGGTTGTGATAAAGGAAACCCTAGGAATTATATTGCATGTGGTTTTATTAGGGATTAGAGGGGTACTCTTATTGAAGGTTTCTTCAAAAACTTGGTTATTGGATCTAAAAACATGGCTTAATCTAGTTCATTTTGGTATGGTTTAAACTTCCTAAAAGAACTTAATTTTAATAAGATAATCCTTAAAGGAGACTAAAAGATAATAATGGACTACTTAAAAGGAAGTGTTGGGGATCCTTGGTATATGCTAAATATTCCTGAGGATTATAAGATAATTATTTCCACCTTTAGACATTATTAATTAGCTACACTTTAAGGGAGGAAAAACATACTGCTAACCTTATGGTAAATTGAGGCCTTAATTATCATGAATGGTGATATAATAAATTTTAACAGTGCCACACGAAGCTTAAAGAAATCCTTACTAATGAGAGGAGAGATGGGATTGTCAAATTTGTTAATGATGAGGTTTTTGTACAAAATTAATTCTTGGGTGTTCTTTCTCTAGGGTGTATCTTGGAAGAGAGTATGATGAAATCTAAATAGTTGAATTATATACCTTACTATAATATGAGACCCCTTAAGAATGATATTGGAATGAGAATAAATAGTTATTTAGAGAGAAATATAAAAATTGAAGCTAAGGATAGAAATTTGAAGGCCTCAATCATTTTCTTTGAAAGAAAGGAAATTATTAAATACACTCAAAATATAATAGGTGAGGTTGAAGTCCTTTCTGACCAAATTTTTTCTAAGAATGATCATATGGAGCATGATCCTAGCAGTCGCCAAGTAGGCCTTATTGCACAAAAGACATCCCAGCTAAAAATAATTATAACATATTCATTATCATATGGAGCATGATCCTAGCAGTAGCCAAGTAGGCCTTATTGCACAAAAGACACCCCAGCTAAAAATAATTATAACATCATTAATGAATATGTTATTGGTATTTTCAGTAATGAAAATTTTAATGACACCCTTAAGGGGAGTTGTCTTTTCAATAGTCTAAAAAATCACCTCAATATCTTTCATAGAAACCAAATATGTCATGTAACGATGATGGGTTATAATATCAAACCTATTTGTTTTTTCCAAAGGCCAAAGTTTATTGTGCTCAAGAAGCTTGGTAACCTATCTGGTCAGAGAAAGAAAAATGATTTGTCATTTTATTAGGATTTCAGAAAGAGTGAGCCTCTTATGTTAACTTTAGATCTCCAACTAAATATCTTTGAAGTAAAGGTGATGGGTGGGCCTATTAAGCACTCAAAACGTAAGGATTACACATAATTATTATAGAACAAAAAATTATGAGACACTTTTGGCATAGCTAAGTTGAAATTGTACTTCCTAGTTATAAGGGGATACAAGTGCAATCATCTAAAAATGGTCACCAAAACCATAAGCCCCTAATCTTGATTATTCATCAAGAAAACCTTAATTTTGATCAAATTTCCTAAGTCCTAATCTAAGGAAATTCAATTCATCAATTTGATCTAACCTATATTCCATATGATTATTACACTTGATTGCATTTAAGTAATTAATTCCAAATGTATTAAGGCTATTGGCAATTACACCAACCTTATATCATTTATTTAATTAATATTCTAAGATGTTGATTAAATAAATAAACAATTATAAATTAATCATGAAAAAGGAATTAAAATTAATTATTATCATCACATTTTGAGGAAATCTAGGAGAGGAAGAGAGACCCTTTTCATTTGAAGACAACCATCTTTTTGGAGACCAACTAGAAACCTCCAGAAGATTGATCCATCATCAAGATAGATCCTCTGACCCCAACATATCTAAAGACGAAAAGGACTTGAATATTTTTGACATACCAATCACAGTGTCAGTGATCATGACATTGATAATGATAGTTCTTCAAGAGAAACTGTTATCTCTATGGATCATTAAGTATTGTCATTAGCATCAAAGTAGATCAGTCGGTTATCTATGTTAATCAGTCGGTAAAAGGAAGAACTACATGCTACACTATGCTAGTCGGTTAGACAAACTAGGCTTCATGCTAAGCATTCATAAGGCAGTACCGAGAGCTAAATGGAAATATGTTTAACCACAAACTAGAGAAGTATTACCAAACATCAAAGTATACCGAGAACTAAGCGTTAGTAAACACCGAGTAGACTGGACACTGAGAAGTATTGATAGTGTTTACTGAGTGATCCAAGAAATGGCATAGCAATCAATTTTGGCACATTTATCTATGTAAATGGTTACAACAGAATCACAAAACATTTTACCAAGATCAAGGATTATTTATTATAGATGTAATCATTAAATATGATGATGATATCTATGTAATAGTTTGATCTAGGTTATTTTTTTATACCATAGATCTTAGGTTATTTTCCTAAGATGATGTAAACCTAATTAGGTCATGAAGGTTAGGCAGTGATGGAAATCAAAATAGTATGCTATATATTTGCAATTCATGACATTTTGACATAAGTCTTGACATATGTATGTGAAGGACAAGAAGGAGATCTTGAAGCAAGTAGTCACCTTCAAGACATTAGCTTTCAGAAAAGGTTGAGAAGCATTCAGAGATATTTAGTTTATTTAAAATCAGTCAAGGCTACCGAGAAATACAGAGGAAAGATATCTACACATTGAGGTGATATATATTTGATATTTCATAGATCTATTTCAGACAAGCATAAGTTGTCAATTACAGATACTTTTTGTTATTCTCTAATCATTGTAACAGAGTTAGTAAAATCTCTTAGTAGAGTAGACCTAACAGTCTTGTTGTAAATCTCATAACTGAGTACACACTCAAGAAGTGTTGTTAAAATCCTTTAACCAGGTAGATCTAGTCGATCTTATTGTTACTTCTAATAGGGTAAGATCATCATAAGTGATCACAAATTGTAGCCTTAACTGACATACTTTATTTTCTACAGTAGTGAAGAATTTGTGGGTGTCATCCCCACCATAGTTTTTATCTTCTAACAATGGTTTCTGCGTAACCAAAATATCTTGTGTTATATGATTGAATTATTATTTGTTTTCATGCAATTTACATTTATATGTCAATTGAATGAATGTTGCACACAATGGATTCAGTTGGATAGTTTATGATGCAGGAGCATCCTGGGTGTAAGAGCAATCTTGCATCACCCAAAAAAAAATATTTATGTTTTTGTATTCAATAAGGGCTATTTTGTGCAGAGCTGCTATTTATGGAAAGTTACTATTTTTGGTAATTTTTGTATGTGCTCAGAATGATCTGATTTCTTTCTTAGAGGTTCATTTTGGTCATATAAGTTTGCCAGTAAAGTTTCATTGCCAGATCAAGTGTATATTGGAAGATATTGAAGATTTTTTATTTTGGCAGCAGGGTACAGAAACTTTGAACTCAGTTTTGAAGGCTTTAGAGGCCCCGAATGAGGTTGAAAAATTCGGTGACGGGCGCTTGCACAGGTCAAGCCTGTAGAGCGCTTCGTGGCATTTCTGAAATGGGGTTATAATAGCCGATCGGGTCAACTGGTGATGACTTATGGTCTTCGGAAGTTGGGCCACCTGAAATGGCGAAAAATAATTTTCTTCAAAATTTCTGTTCGGGTTTCAAAGGTTATCTTGAGCCGACTATGATGTAATAAAATGTAAAATAAAATAATTCTAAGTTTGGTCGGCCTTATTGGCTAAAATTCTGGAACCTTCCCAGGCGGTGAAAAATTGCCTATATAAGGAAGGCTGTATTATTGTCTTAGGCAGTTCAGAATAGTTCTGGGTAGTAGATCTGGGTAATAGCTCGAGGCTTTGTCCTACAGAATATTGTAAGGGAGTGCCCATGTGGCTTTTCGTATTGTAATTCTGAAAGTTTGTAATTCCACATTTGTGGAGATAATAAGAAGCCAATTTTCTGTTCTTGCATATTGTTGTTGTTTCTCTATTTCTGTTATGTGTTTGTGGTATTAAGGGGAGCACCCTTCATCAGGTGGTATCAGGGCAGGAGTTCTTGAGTGTGTAAACAGATCGCTGACTGTGAGGCAGTTTGCACCAGGACCGTGGCTAGGGTTTCAGCACGCATCACGAAAATGCGTCCACGAAGGGAACGTGGCGGAAGAGCTGGTGTTGTAACACCTGAGGTTAGAGAGCTATAGAGACAAGTGCGAGCATTGCAAGAAGAGATTCGCAGAGGAATGAATCTTAATGTTAGAGATGAAAGCGAGGATGAAGCCGAAGAAGAATATCAAGAAGGAGAAGTCGAAATTGTGAACCAGGAGGAAGAAAGACTTTTTTGGGCCATTTCTAAGATTGGGAAAAGACCTAAGATTGAGGTTCCTAAATTTTCTGGAAATCTTAACCCAGAAGAATTGATCGACTGGATCAATGAATGTGAAGAATATTTTGAGTATGAAGATGTTGAGGATCCTGATAGGGTCAAGTTTGCGAAGGCCAGACTGAAAGGTCATGCGAAGATCTGGTGGCAAGAAATTCAATTGGAGCGAAATAGAAGAGGGAAAGATAAAATCACAAGATGGGATCGGATGGTGGAAAAATTGAAGCGACAGTTCATTCCTGTTGATTATGAGCTTGACCTACTGAAGAAAATGCAGAGTTTGAAGCAAGCAGGAATATCTGTTCAGGAGTATACAGAGGAGTTCTATCGACTTCTCATTAGAACAGGCCATGCCGAAGCTGATAAGGAGAAAGTTGCCCGATACCTTAATGGGTTAAGGCCAAGCATTCAGGAGGAGTTGAATCTGGTTCGAATGAGCAGTATTGAGGAGGCATACCAATTTTCCCTAAAAGTAGAGGAAAAGCTGAACAAGAAGTTCGAGAGCAGACAAAACGGAAGAGGTCGCGGTGGACGATCTGGTGGACGGTCATATGGTGGCCGAAATGAAGATCCGAAAAAGAAGGATGAGGCCAGTAGCAGTCAGAATCAGCGAGGAAATAATTCCAATCGCTTCCAGGATCAGAATAATAGAGATCAGAGAGGAAGAGGAAGAGGACAAGGATCTGGAAGAGGTGGCTTCCGTGGAACATGTTTTCACTGTGGAGAAGAAGGTCATAGGGCATTTGAATGTCCTCAGCGCCAAGGCAGAATAGACAGGAGAAATGAAGGCTAGGCCAGAGTTGCACATGTAGATGAAGATGCCAGATCATCAAATTCTGAAGATGCTGAAAGAGGAGAAACGTTGATTAACAGAAGAGTCCTGTTGAGTGGTGAGAATGAACCTGAGCAAAGGAGGAGCCTGTTTCACACCAGGTGCAAGTGTGAAGGTAAATGTTGTGATGTGATTATTGACAATGGAAGCACTGAAAATTTGGTGTCAGAAGAGATGGTGACAAAGTTGAAGCTCAAGAGACAGAAACACCCACATCCATATCGGATTGCCTGGGTGCAGGATGACCACAAGGTCATGGTCAGTGAACAGTGCCTGGTAAAGTTCAAGATCGGCGGGTACCAAGATGAGGTACTATGTGATATCAGCTCTATGGATGCATGTCATATGTTGTTAGGTAGACCATGGCAGTTTGACAGATGTGCTGTACATGATGGTCGTGCGAATACCTATTCCCTGACAAAGGATGGAGTGCGACATAAGCTAAAACCATTAAAGGAGACTGCAGAAAAGGTATGTGGTAATGCAAGGATAACTTTTGTTGATGGAAGAAATTTCCTAGATGGTATGAGGCATGAGCATGTATGTTTTGCTTTAATTCCAAAAGCTGGTAAAGAGGAAGTAGAAGATGTTCCTGTAGAAGTTGCAGATTTGTTGAATGAGTTTCAGGATATTGTATCCGATAATGTACCTGATGGATTACCACCGGTAAGGAAGATCAGTCATCAGATGGATTTGATTTTAGGAGCCAGTTTGCCAAACAAGGCAGCACACAGAATGACACCAGCAGAAAGTGAGGAGTTGAACAGACAAGTACATGAACTGTTACAGAAAGGATTGATCCGTGAGATTTTGAGTCCCTGTGCTGTACCAGTGGTATTAGCACCAAAGAAGAATGGAGAGTGGAGGATGTGTACAGATTCCAGAGCAATAAACAAGATCACAATCAAGTACAGGTTTCCATTGCCATGAATGGATGATATTATGGACTGTTTGAGTGGAGCTGTGTATTTCTCAAAGATAGATCTGAAAAGTGGATATCATCAGATTCGGATCAGAGAAGGAGATGAATGGAAGACTGCCTTCAAGACAAAGGAAGGACTGTATGAGTGGTTAGTCATGCCTTTTGGGCTAACCAATGCACCGAGCACTTTCATGCGGCTCATGAACGAGGTTCTGAAAGAATTTCTGGGTAAGTTTGTCATTGTTTACCTAGATGATATTTTGATTTTTAGCAAGATGTTGGAGGAACATATGATGCATATTCGTATGGTATTTGAGAAGTTGAGAGAAGAGAAATTGTTGATTAATTTGAAGAAGTGCAGTTTTGTGAAGAAAGAGTTAGTGTATTTGGGATTTGTAGTTTCAGCAGAAGGTCTAAAAATGGACCCAGAGAAGGTACAGGCTATCCTTGAATGGCCTACTCCAAGGAGTGCTACAGAGGTAAGATCTTTTCATGGTTTGGCTAGCTTTTACAGAAAGTTTATCAAAAATTTTAGCAGTATTTGTGGACCCTTGACTGAAACAATGAGAGGGGATAGAAAAGAGTTTAAGTGGACTAATGGGGCAGAAAAGAGTTTTCAATTATTGAAACAAAAAGTTACAGAACAACCTATTTTAGCACTTCCAAATTTTAATAAGGTGTTTCAAGTAGATTGTGATGCTAGTGGTACTGCAATAGGAGCTGTTATGAGCCAAGAAGGTAAACCTGTTGCTTATTTCAGTGAGAAGTTAAATGATGCCAAGAGGAAATATTCTATTTATGATCAGGAATTTTATGCTATAGTTCAGGCATTAAAGAAGTGGAGACATTATCTGCTTCGTAAGGAGTTTGTTTTGTATACTGATCATCAAGCTTTGCAATATTTGAATAGTCAAGGAAAATTGAATCAAAGGCATTTGAAATGGGTTTTGTTTTTGCAGAGTTATACATTTGTTTTGAAACACAGGAGTGGAAAGTCTAACAGGGTTGCAGATGCTCTTAGCAGAAGGCAACTATTGCTGACAGAAATGTAGATTGAAGTGGTTGGGTTCAAGGAACTCAAGAATTTGTATCTAGAGGATCCTAATTTTGGTGAAGCTTGAAAAGCTTGTACAGAACCTGTTACTCTAGACAGGATGAAATGGCTGGATTTCATCATCCAGGACGATATGCTATTCAGAGGAAGTCAGTTGTGCATTCAACGAAGTTCTATGAGGGAGAATCTCATCAAGGAGAAGCATAGTGGAGGATTGGCTGGACATTTTGGTCATGATAAAACCCTTGCTTTGGTTGGTGAGAATTATTATTGGCCACAATTGCAGCAAGATGTGAAGAAGTTTGTACAGAGTTGCAGAGTATGTCAGATGGCGAAAGGAGTGAAGCAGAATACAAGGTTGTATCAGCCATTACCTGTACCAGAGAAGCCTTGGGAGGATATCAGCATGGACTTTGTTCTTGGTTTACCGAGGACTCAGCGGGGACATGATTCAATTTTTGTAGTGGTTGACAGATTTTCAAAGATGGCACATTTCATTCCCTACAAGAAGACTAATGATGCTGTTCATGTAGCAGAATTGTTTTTCAGAGAAGTGGTGAGACTACATGGTTTGCCAAAGACCATAGTTTAAGATCGGGACACTAAGTTTGTTGGATATTTCTGGCGTACGTTGTGGAAGAAGTTGAAGACAGATTTGAAGTTCAGTTCATCACATCATCCACAGACTGATGGACAGACAGAGGTGGTGAATAGGAGTTTGGGAAATTTGCTGAGATGTTTGGTTGGAGATAAGCCAACAGGATGGGATTTGATTTTACCACAGGCAGAATTTGCATACAATAATTCTGTCAACAGGAGCACTCGTAAATCACCATTCTAGATTGTATATGGAAGTAGTCTGAGAAATGCATCTGAATTGAGGAAGATAGATAAAGGAGAAATAAGTAGTGCTGAAGCTGAGGATTTTGCAGAACACTTGAAGAACATCCATGGGGAGGTGAGGAAGCATATTACCAAGATGAACGCACGGTATAAGGCTAAGGTAGATGAGAAAAGGAGGTATAAGGAATTTCAGGTTGGTGATGAAGTCATGGTTCATTTGCGGAAGGAGCGGTTTCTAGTTGGTACATATAACAAGCTGAAAATGAAGAAGTTTGGACCATGTAGGATATTGAAGAAACATGATTCAGGAAACGCATATGAGGTAGAATTGCCTACTGAGCTAAATATTTCACCAGTGTTTAACATTTTAGATCTGATAGAGTATCATGAAGGAGGTGTTGAAGATGAGGTTGCAGTAGCACAGTGGAATATTCCAGCAACCAGTTCAGATATCAAGGAGATTGAAGACATACTGGACAGTCGTGTTGGTAGAAGCACAAGGAATAGGACATATGAAGAATATTTGGTCAAATGGAAAGGACGACCTATTGAAGATTCATCATGGCTAACAAAGGAGGAGGTTCACCGTCTTGGTTTTCCTCTGCACACCTGAGTCGTGACAGGGTCACTTCTCAAATTACCCTGAGTGTCTGATGCAGGAGCATCCTGGGTGTAAGAGCAATCTTGCATCACCCAAAAAAAAATATTTATGTTTTTGTATTCAATAAGGGCTATTTTGTGCAGAGCTGCTATTTATGGAAAGTTACTATTTTGGTAATTTTTGTATATGCTCAGAATGATCTGATTTCTTTCTTGGAGGTTCATTTTGGTCATATAATTTTTCCAGTAAAGTTTCATTGCCAGATCAAGTGTATATTGGAAGATATTGAAGATTTTTGATTTTGGCAGCAGGGTACAGAAACTTTGAACTCAGTTTGTAATTCCACATTTGTGGAGATAATAAGAAGCCATTTTTTGTTCTTGCATATTGTTGTTGTTTCTCTATTTCTGTTATGTGTTTGTGGTATTAAGGGGAGCACCCTTCATCAGTTTAGTTATCTACTATTTGTAGATTGAGTATCAAGTTAAAAAAATTTCTGAGCACTGATTCACCCCTCCCCTCTCAATACCTTATCTCTCCATTCCAACAATTGGTATTAGAGCACAAATATCTTATTGGATGGTCTAACCACTAAAGAGTAAAGATATAAACATGGAGAGATACAAGTTGGATAAAACTATAGGGAATCAAAGGATTTAGATGCAGATGTTTATTGAGAAATACAAGAAAGCTAAGGATGGATTGAAGAAGTTACTGGTTCAGAGAAAAAACATGGCTATTTTGGAAAATGAGACTATCATGGACAAGAAATTGATGATCTATTTGATAATATTGGATCTAGTTCAGGAAGTATTTCTAATGGTTTTGAAAGTACAATTTTTGATTTTTCTGAGAAAAATATTCATTTGACTGAAGAAGTGAAAGCCATGCAGATCGGTCAAGAGACACAAATGGTAAGAATGATTGATGTGATGAACAATGCTAGATAAGCTAAACAAGAGAGAAATTTGGCTGTTGAAGACAAAAGATAGATTAATGAACAACTACAAGTGAAGGAAACTAAGATACTGAGACTTACCGAGCATCACTTTGAAATATCCAATCAGATGATTATTGTAAGCCAGGAGATCAACCGAGTAAATAATGAGTTATCAAAGAAACTTGAAGACATTGGAGTACTCAGGGAAGAAAATGAAAAATGAGAAATGAAGTGAAGATTTCGCAACAACATAATGAAATGATGAAAAAGGCTAAAGATGGTTCTATGAAAATTGATGATTTTATGATTAGTCAAAGAGGACTTGGAAGCACTACTAGATTAGGCTACACTAAGCAAGGAGAATCATCTAAGTAAGCTAAACAAATGAATAATAATAAAAATCAGAGACCTAAGACACTGACATGCTATCACTATGGAAAACTAGGACACACTTCAAATGTATGTAGGAGTAAAGCACAAGGTAAACCGAAAACCACTCCTAAGTTCAATGCTCATTGTTATACCTGTAACAAGTTTGGACATCAAGCATATGAATGTAGATCTAAGTTGAATATGACTCCTAACAAACCCTACATGGAGAAACACTATCACAATTGCAACATGCATGGACACATCTCACAAGAATGCAAGACAAAGATGAAGCAAGTTTGGACACCGAAAGAAAAGAATACATCCTATCAACCGAGAAAACAAGGTAATGCTTACACTTGGAATTATAACACATGAATTAACTGCACAACATGTGGAATGTATGGACATATTGTAGCTAATTGCATGAGGAAGAGATGGGATGGAAAATCTCAAAGCTGGACAAGAACTGGTATGGCATGTTTGCACTATCACAAAGACGGTCACCTAAGTAAAGATTGAAGAGACCGAGCACCAGAAGAATAAGTTTTTTTTTAAATGGCAATACAATTTTAGATATCATGAGAATAAGAAACACTATGTGGAGAAAGGCATCAAATGATAACGCTGAGTCAAGCAATGTAGTTAGTGAAACCCCATCCATTGGATTGTGTGACATCAACACCTCCACCTAAGCTAAAAAAGGTATGTATTGTAATGCCCAAAAAAAATAGAGCAAAACACAACAATGAAATTTTTTCTAATAACCTATTGTGGAGCTACTAACACTATCTCAAACTCAACTATGTTAACTAGAGTTACTATAAACTAACTCAAGTTCCTTAGATTACACAAAATGATGTAGAGGGAAATAGTTTACCAATTAAATTAAAGTGTTCAAATCAACACAAGGGTCCAACTAGAAGAAGGTTTACCATGTTTCACCAAGTTTGACTAAAAGTGAAACTTCGTAGAGTAGCTTCCAAATATCCTAATGGGATCCCTAAACTACAAGCTTCAGCTAGATTCATAAACTAAGGCAGTTGACTAAAGTCAACCAGAGTTGACCAAAAGCCAACCATGTTCTAATTCATGAAAAACTAGATAAAAAGAATTCATTAAAGCAAGAGGGAATGCATGTGCTTGAAAACCTAGGCATTAGTCATAGGTGTGACCAAGGATTGACCGAAAGTCAACTGTGCAAAAAAATAGGTCCCTAACGCTTTAAAGGCTTAAAGACTAAGGGGTCAACACTAGGATCATTGAATATTGATCTAATATTAAATAACCTATTTTAAAAACTTATTAGATAATTTATTAAAGGCATTAATACTTACTTTAATAAAGCCCAATTAGATACGTTTAAATCAAAAGGGCCTCAAGCTTAATCTAAATAATCTATTTTAATCAAATTAATAAATTTAAACAACTAAGTACTTTAATTTAGAATTTAATTTAATGTTTATTAAATCCTCTAACAATCAAATTTACTTCTAGAATTTCTTAGAAGAAGAAATCAAACGTCTAGATTAATCTAGACTTAATGGATTACAAATTTAAATAAATAATTAATAGTTACTCAAAGTCCAAGGAAAACTTTAACTAGCTTAGTCAATAATCTCAACTATCAATTGAAACAAATATTGTTTTGGAATCCATAATACTTAATTTAATGACTAAATCTAATCTACACTTCTTCTAGATGATTTAAGAAATTAAGTCAACATAAAAATAATAGATTAAGATCTAATAATTTTGTAATCCATTGTCATTTTCATTACTAAAATCTTTTACGGGCCAAATTCTATAAATACGTCTCAAACTGAGAGTGTAAATTTGGATTGAACAACCCTAAGAAATAGTTTATGGCTTTATATTTTAGTTTATATATATATATATATATATATATATATATATATATATATATATATATATATATATATATATATATATATATATATATATATATATATATATATATATATATATATATATATATATATATATATATATTGATGCAGGAGCATCCCAGGGTAGTTGGCTATCTTGCATGTTTGGGAGATTTGATGGAGTTGTGTGGACTTATTTTCATGTGTGAGGGGTTTGGTAGAATTGGATAAACCCACTTGGGTCTTGGGTAATTGGTTTTGATGTATTTAATTGAACTTGGCATGATCTTGGTTGCTCAAGCCTTGCTTGGGATTTTGGTGCCTATTTCAGGCTGTATAAGTAATTTTCCATAAAGAGTTAGATGCTTCAAATTTCAGGGATCGAAGAGGGCCTATATTTCTACCTACAGTTTGAAGCACGAGTTCTAATTCATTTGGAGCTAGGAGATATCACAATTTTACTAAGACATCTATTTTGGGAATTTAATTGTTGTTGTTGGCCGACTTGTGGCATTTAATTTCGGTATTTGTATTTAATTTATTTTTAGGGCCGACCTGTGGCTTAGATTGGTATAAGTAGGGGTTGTGGGGGACGTCTTGAGGCATTCATTCATCCACCTGGGGGAAGAGGAGGTGGATGTGGAGCGATTTTTAAGGAGAGCTAGTAGCTGCGGCTTGGGAAACAAGGAGATTGCTTGGTGGGCTTGCGAGCACAAGTTTAGATCTTCCTTGGGGGTTCTTACCAGTGTGTGGATCTGGGCTAGCTAGGGTTTTGGTTTGGATCTTGCGAGATCTTATGGAGTTTCTATTGTAATTGCATTGTATTTGGCCGTAACCCGGAAGGCCTTACAGCCCGGCATGTTGGATGAAAATATGATAATTCTATTATGAGTTTTGGCATTGTGTGGATCTAAATCTTTGTATTGTTATTATATTCTATTGTGTGGTTATTTGCTGGGGGCTAGGACATCTCCATCGGGGATCCTCCTACCTTGCACTGCATCAAGTGGTATCAGAGCACGGTTGTTCCTGAGTGTGTGGACAGAGCGCCGAATGTGAGGTAGTTTACACCAGGACCTTGGGTGGAGTTTTTCAGAGTGAAGGTTGTTCCTGAGTGTGTGGACAGAGCGCCGAATGTGAGGCAGTTTGCACTAGGACCTGGTTGAAGGTTGGATCTAGTTGGTGATTTGCTACAGAGGGTTTGCGAAGATCTTAGAAGATGGCTCTAAGAAGATTGGACCTTGAGATGATTGCAAAAAATCCATGATGTGGTGGAGAAGAATATTTCAAAGACTTGTGCTCGGTTGGAAGCTAGATTGACTAATCAAGTTAAGGAAGGGATGGTTGAGAGTGATCCATCTTTGGATAAATTTCGTAAGAGAGTTTGAGAGATCTTGAATCCATGGAGCTGGAGTCTACCGATCAGGGAAGCGAGTTGTGTGGCTGGTTAGAAGACTTGTTCGAGAGAGAAGAGGGCATAGCAAGGTCGAGATGGAAGTTGGTTTTGTTGATCAGTGTGTGAAGGCTGATGCAGAACCTGTGGAGAAACTTGTGGATGTTTCTATGGAGCTTCCTAACCTTGTTGATGCTCTGATTGAGATTGGTTTTCATGATCAGTTGGTTGAGTCTGACATGGAAATTGTGGAGCACTTGGTCATGGATAATCAGGTTGCTAAGGGTGGTGATCCATATGTTGGTGATATGGATGTTGTTGATATGGATGTTGCTGGTGTGGATTCACTAGTTGTTGATGTGGTTGAGGATCTACATGATACTACGGATCTGTATGTTCCTGATGTGGACCTATTGGTGGTTGACATGGTTGAGGATTTACATGTTGCTCCTATTGTGGATTTGAGCTTACATGTTGGTGACATGGATTTCATGTTCGAGGATATTGTTTTTGTTGGTAGTGATCAGCTACAGAGAATGTTGGTGAGGCACTATGTTCATTTTGTTCCTGGGAGTGAGCATGTTGATTGGATAGTTGAGATTCTAGTGGTTGATAGATGGATGTGGATTTGATGATTTGCAT
>BSBK01014147.1:0-136265 GCA_027943335.1 Chamaecyparis obtusa
CCAATATGTCAAAAGGGGTCACAGAGACTCCCTAGGGGTCCTAGTATGCCTTATCACATGTTAGGACCCTTTGGGAGTCCCTGTGACCCCTTTTGACACATTGGAACACTGATGTGTGTCTTAAGGGGTCTTAGGGCGCCTTAAGAAATACTTGAAAGTTCCAATGTGTCAAAAGGGGTCATGGGGACTCCCTAGGGGTCCTAGTATGCCTTATCATACATTAGGACCTCTAGGAAGTCCCCATGACACCTTTTAACACTTTGGAATGCTCAAATGTGTCAGAAGGGGTCCAAAGACCCCTTATGACACACTTGAGCATTCCAATGTGTCAAAAGGAGTCACGAGGACTCCCTAGGGGTCCTAGTACACCTTGTCATGCATTAGGACCCTGAGGGAGTTCCCATGACCCCTTTTGACACATTGGAATGCTCAAGTGTGTTCGAAGGGCTCGTAAGACCCCTTAAGACACACTTGAGCATTCCAATGTGTCAAAAGGTGTCATGCGGACTCCCTAGGGGTCCTAGTATGCCTTATCACATGTTAGGACCCCTAGGGAGTCCCCATGACCCCTTTTGACACATTGGAATGCTCAAGTGTGTCTTAAGGGGTCCTACAACCCCTTAAGACAAACTTGAGTGTTCCAATGTGTCAAAAGGGGTCACGGGGACTCCCTAGGGGTCGTAGTATGCCTAGTGATGCATTAGAACCCTGAGGGAGTCCTGATAACCCCATTTCACACATTGGAATGCTCAAGTGTGCTCGAAGGGTTCGTAGGACACCTTAAGACACAATTGAGCATTCCAATGTGTCAAAAGGGGTCATCGAGACTTCCTAGGGGTCCTAATGCTGTATAAGGCATACTATGACCCCTAAGGACTCACCATGACCACTTTTGACACATTAGAATGCTGATGTGTGTTTAAGGGGTCTTAGGACCCCTTACGACACACTTGAGCATTCCAATGCATCAAAAGGGGTCATGGGGACTCCCTAGGGGTCCTAGTACACCTTATCACCCGTTAGGACCCCTAGGGAGTCCCCATGGCCACTTTTAACAAATTGGAACACTCAAGTGTGTCCAAAGGGATCGTAAGACCCCTTAAGACAAAATTGAGTGTTCCAACATGTCAAAAGGGGTCATGGGGACTCCCTAGGGGTCCTAGTAAGCCTTATCACGCATTCGGACCCCTAGGGAGTCCCCATGACCCCTTTTGACACTTTTCAACACTCAAGTGTGTTTGAAGGGGTCCTAAGACGCCTTAAGACACACTTGAGCCTTCCAATGTGTCAAAAGGGGTCATGGGGCCTCCCTAGGGTTCCTAGTACACCTTATCATACGTTACAATCCCTAGGAAGTCCCCATGACCCCTTTTGACACTTTGGAATGCTCAAGTGTGTCTAAAGGGGTCCTAAGACCCCTGACGACACACTTGAGCATTCTAGTGTGTTAAAAGGGGTCATGGGGACTCCCTAGCGGTCCTAGTATGCCTTATCATGCGTTAGGACCACGAAGATGTCCCGATGACCCCTTTTGACAAATTGGAATGCTCAAGTGTGTCTTAAGGTATCCTACAACCCCTTCGGACACACTTGAGCATTCTGATGCAGGAGCATCCTGGGTGTAAGAGCAATCTTGCATCACCCAAAAATATTTTCTATTTTTGTATTCAATAAAGGGGTATTTTGTGCAGAGCTACTATTTATGGAAAGTTACTATTTTTGGTAATTTTTGTATGTGCTCAGAATGATCTTATTTCTTTCTTGGAGGTTCATTTTGGTCATATAAGTCTGCCAGTAAAGTTTCATTGCCAGATCAAGTGTATATTGGAAGATACTGAAGATTTTCGGTATTAGCAGCAGGGTACAGAAACTTTGAACTCAGTTTTGAAGGCTTTAGAGGCCCCGGATGAGGTCAAAAATTTGGGTGACAGGCGCTTGCACCAATCAAACCTGTAGAGCGCTTCGTGGTGTTTCCAAAATGGGGTTATAATAGCTGAGCGGGTCAACTGGTGATGACTTATGGTCTTCGAAAGTTGGGCCACCTGAAATGGCAGAAAATAATTTTCTTCAAAATTTTTGTTCGGGTTTCAAAGGTTATGTTGAGCCGACTATGATGTAATAAAATGTAAAATAAAATAATTCTAAGTTGGTCGGCCTTATTGGCTAAAATTCTGGAACCTTCCCAAGCGGTGGAAAATTGCCTATATAAGGAAGGCTGTATTATTATCTTAGGCAGTTCAGAATAGTTCTAGGTAGTAGATCTGGGTATTGATTCGAGGCTTTGTCCTAAAGAATATTGTAAGGGAATGCCCATGTGGCTTTGCATATTGTAATTCTAAAAGTTTGTAATTCCACATTTGTGGAGATAATAAGAAGCCAATTTTCTGTTCTTGCATATTATTGTTGTTGTTTCTCTATTTTTGTTATGTGTTTGTGGCATTAAGGGGAGCACCCTTCATCAAGTGGTATCAGAGCAGGTTTTCTTGAGTGTGTAAACAGATCACCGACTGTGAGGCAGTTTGCGCCAAGACCGTGGTTAGGGTTTCAGCGCGCATCATGAAAATGCCTCCACGAAGAGAACGTGGCAGAAGAGCTGGTGCTGTGACACCTGAGGTTAGAGAGTTGTAGAGACAAGTGCGAGCATTGCAAGAAGAGATTCGCAGAGGAATGAATCTTAATGTCAGAGACGAAAGTGAGGATGAAGCCGAAGAAGAATATCAAGAAGGAGAAGTTGAAATTGTGAACCAAGAGGAAGAAAGACTTTTTCGGGCGATTTCCAAGATTGGGAAAAGGCCTAAGATTGAGGTTCCTACATTTTCTGGAAATCTTCACCTAGAGGAATTGATCGACTGGATCAATGAGTGTGAAGAATATTTTGAGTATGAAGATGTCGAGGATCCTGATAGGGTCAAATTTGCGAAGGCCAGACTGAAAGGTCATGCGAAGATATGGTGGCAAGAGATTCAGTTGGAGCGAAATAGAAGGGGAAAGGAGAAAATCATGAGATGGGATCAGATGGTGGATAAATTGAGGCGACAATTCATTCCTATTGATTATGAGCTTAACCTACTGAAAAAAATGCAGAGTTTGAAGCAAGCAGGAAGATCTGTTCAGGAGTATACAGAGGAGTTCTATCGACTTCTCATCAGAACAGGCCATGCAGAAGCTGATAAGGAGAAAGTTGCCCGATACCTTAATGGGTTAAGGCCAAGCATTCAGGAGGAGCTGAATCTGGTTCGAATGAACAGTATTGAAGAGGCATACCAGTTTGCCCTAAAAGTAGAGGAAAAGTTGAACAAGAAGTTTGAGAGCAGACAAAACAGAAGAGGTCACGGTGGATGATCTGGTGGGCGGTCATATGGTCGCCGAAATGAAGATCCAAAAAAGAAGGATGAGGCTAGTAGTAGTCAGAATTAGAGAGGAAACAATTCCGATCGCTTCCAGGATTAGAATAATAGAGATCAAAGAGGAAGGGGAAGAGGACAAGGATCTGGAAGAGGTGGCTTCCGTGGAACATGTTTTCACTATGGAGAAGAAGGTCATAGGGCATTCGAATGTCCTCAGCGCCAAGGCAGAATAGACAGGAGAAATGATGGCCAGGCTAGAGTTGCACATGTAGATGAAGATGCCAGATCATCAAATTTTGAAGATGCTAAAAGAGGAGAAACGTTGATTAACAGAAGAGTCCTGTTGAGTGGTGAGAATGAACCTGAGCAAAGGAGGAGCCTGTTTCACACTAGGTGCAAGTGTGAAGGTAAATGTTGTGATGTGATCATTGATAGTGGAAGCACTGACAATTTGGTGTCAGAAGAGATGGTGACAAAGTTGAAGCTCAAGAGACAGAAACACCCACATCCATATCAGATTGCCTGGGTACAGGATGACCACAAGGTCATGGTCAATGAACAGTGCTTGGTGAAGTTCAAGATTGGCGGATACCAAGATGAGGTATTGTGTGATATCATATCTATGGATGCATGTCATATGTTGTTGGGTAGACCATGGCAGTTTGACAGATGTGTTGTACATGATGGTCGTGCGAATACCTATTCCCTGACAAAGGATGGAGTGCGGCATAAGCTAAAACCATTGAAGGACACTGAAGAAAAGGTATGTGGTAGTGCAAGGATAACTTTTGTTGATGGAAGAAATTTTCTAGATGCTATGAGGCATGAGCATGTATGTTTTGCTTTAATTCCAAAAGCTAGTAAAGAGAAAGTAGAAGATGTTCCTGTAGAAGTTGCAGATTTGTTGAATGAGTTTCAGGATATTGTATCCGATAACGTGCCTGATGGATTACCACCAGTCAGGAAGATCAGTCATCAGATGGACTTGATCCCAGGAGCGAGTTTGCTGAATAAGGCAGCACATAGAATGACACCTGCAGAAAGTGAGGAGTTGAACAGACAAGTACATAAACTGTTACAGAAAGGATTGATCCATGAGAGTCTGAGTCCCTATGCTGTACTAGCAGTATTAGCACCAAAGAAGAATGGAGAATGGAGGATGTGCATAGATTCCAGAGCAATAAACAAGATCACAATCAAGTATAGGTTTCCATTACCATGAATGGATGATATTATGGACTGTTTGAGTGGAGCTGTGTATTTCTCAAAGATAGATCTGAAGAGTGGATATCACCAGATTCAGATCAGAGAAGGAGATGAATGGAAGACTGCCTTCAAGACAAAGGAAGGACTATATGAGTGGTTAGTCATGCCTTTTGGGCTAACCAATGCACCGAGCACTTTCATGCGGCTCATGAATGAGGTTCTGAAAGAATTTCTAGGTAAGTTTGTCATTGTTTACCTAGATGATATTTTGATCTTTAGTAAGACATTGGAGGAGCATATGATGCATATTCGTATGGTATTTGAGAAGCTGAGAGAAGAGAAATTGTTGATTAATTTGAAGAAGTGCAATTTTGTGAAGAAAGAGTTAGTGTATTTGGGATTTGTAGTTTCAGCAGAAGGTCTAAAAATGGAGCTAGAAAAGGTACAGGCTATCCTTGAGTGGCCTACTCCAAGGAGTGCTACTGAGGTAAGATCTTTTCATGGTTTGGCTAGCTTTTACAGAAAGTTTATCAAAAATTTTAGTAGTATTTGTGGTCCCTTGACTGAAATAATGAGAGGGGATAGAAAAGAGTTTAAGTGGACTAATGGGGCAGAAAAGAGTTTTCAATTATTGAAACAAAAAGTTACAGAACAACCTATTTTAGCACTTCCAGATTTTAATAAGGTGTTTCAAGTAGATTGTGATGCTAGTGGTACTGCAATAGGAGCTGTTATGAGCCAAGAAGGTAAACATGTTGCTTATTTCAGTGAGAAGTTAAATGATGCCAAGAGGAAATATTCTATTTATGATCAAGAATTTTATGCTATAGTTCAGGCATTAAAGAAGTGAAGACATTATCTACTTCTTAAGGAGTTTGTTTTGTATACTGATCATCAAGCTTTGCAATATTTGAATAGTCAAGGAAAGTTGAATCAGAGGCATTTGAAATGGGTTGAGTTTTTGCAGAGTTATACATTTGTTTTGAAACACAAGAGTGGAAAGTCTAATAGGGTTGCAGATGCTCTTAACAGAAGCCAACTATTGCTGATAGAAATGCGGATTGAAGTGGTTGGGTTCAAGGAACTCAAAAATTTGTATCCAGAGGATCCTGATTTTGGTGAAGCTTGGAAAGCTTGTACAGAACCTGTTACTCTAGACAGGATGAAATGGTTGGATTTCATCATCCAGGATGATATGCTATTTAGAGGGAGTCAGTTGTGCATTCCACGAAGTTCTATGAGGGAGAATCTCATCAAGGAGAAGCATAGTGGAGGATTGGCTGGACATTTTGGTCGTGATAAAACTCTTAGTTTGGTTAGTGAGAATTATTATTGGCCACAGTTGCAGCAAGATGTGAAGAAGTTTGTACAGAGTTGCAGAGTATGTCAGATGGTGAAAGGAGTGAAGCAGAATACAGGATTGTATCAGCCATTACCAGTACCAGAGAAGCCTTGGGAGGATATCAGCATGGACTTTGTTCTTGGTTTACCGAGGACTCAGCGGGGACATGATTTAATTTTTGTAGTGGTTGACAGATTTTCAAAGATGACACATTTCATTCCCTGGAAGAAGACTAATGATGCTGTTCATGTAGCACAATTGTTTTTCAGAGAAGTAGTGAGACTTCATGGTTTGCCAAAGACCATAGTTTCAGATCGGGACACTAAGTTTGTTGGATATTTCTGATGTACATTGTGGAAGAAGTTGAAGACAGATTTGAAGTTCAGTTCATCACATCATCCACAGACTGATGGACAGACAGAGGTGGTGAACAGGAGTTTGGGAAATTTGCTGAGATGTTTGGTTGGAGATAAGCCAACAGGATGGGATTTGATTTTATCACAGGCGGAATTTGCATACAATAATTCTGTCAATAGAAGCACTGGTAAATCACCATTCCAGATTGTATATGGAAGTAGTCCAAGAAATGCATCTGAATTGAGGAAGATAGATAAAGGAGAAATACGTAGTGCTGAAGCTGAGGATTTTGCAGAACACTTGAAGAACATCCATGGGGAGGTGAGGAAGCATATTACCAAGATGAACGTACAGTATAAGGCTAAGGAAAATGAGAAAAGGAGGTATAAGGAATTTCAGGTTGGTGATGAAGTCATGGTTCATTTGCGGAAGGAGCGGTTTCCAGTTGGTACATATAACAAGCTAAAAATGAAGAAGTTTGGACCATGTAGGATACTGAAGAAACATGATTCAGGAAATGTATATGAGGTAGAATTGCCTACTGAGCTAAATATTTCACCAGTGTTTAACATTTCAGATCTAACAGAGTATCATGAAGGAGGTGTTGAAGATGAGATCACAGTAGCACAGTGGAGTATTCCAACAACTAGTTTAGACACTAAGGAGATCGAAGATATACTGGACAGTCGTGTTGGCAGAAGCACAAGGAACATGACATATGAAGAATATCTGGTCAAATGAAAAGGATGACCTATTGAAGATTCATCATGGCTGACAAAGGAGGAGGTTAGCCATCTTGGTTTTCCTCTACACACCTGAGTCGTGACAGGGTCACTTCTCAAATTACCCCGGGTGTCTGATGCAGGAGCATCCTGGGTGTAAGAGCAATCTTGCATCACCCAAAAATATTTCTATTTTTGTATTCAATAAAGGGCTATTTTGTGTAGAGCTGCTATTTATGGAAAGTTACTATTTTTGGTAATTTTTGTATGTGCTTAGAATGATCTTATTTCTTTCTTGGAGGTTCATTTTGGTCATATAAGTCTGCCAGTAAAGTTTCATTGCCAGATCAAGTGTATATTGGAAGATACTGAAGATTTTCGGTATTGGCAGCAGGGTACAGAAACTTTGAACTCAGTTTTGAAGGCTTTAGAGGCCCTGGATGAGGTCAAAAATTTGGGTGACGGGTGCTTGCATTGGTCAAGCCTATAGAGCGCTTCGTGGCATTTCTGAAATGGGGTTATAATAGCCGACCGGGTCAACTGGTGATGACTTATGGTCTTCGGAAGTTGGGCCACCTGAAATGGCAGAAAATAATTTTCTTCAAAATTTCTGTTCGGGTTTCAAAGGTTATCTTGAGCCGACTATGATGTAATAAAATGTAAAATAAAATAATTCTAAGTTGGTCGGCCTTATTGGCTAAAATTCTGGAACCTTCCCAGGCGGTGGAAAATTGTCTATATAAGGAAGGCTGTATTATTGTCTTAGGCAGTTCAGAATAGTTCTGGGTAGTAGATCTGAGTATTGATTCGAGGCTTTGTCCTAAAGAATATTGTAAGGGAATGCCCATGTGGCTTTGCATATTGTAATTCTGAAAGTTTGTAATTCCACATTTGTGGAGATAATAAGAAGCCAATTTTCTGTTCTTGCATATTATTGTTGTTGTTTCTCTATTTTAGTTATGTGTTTGTGGCATTAAGGTGAGCACCTTTCATCACATTCCAATGTGTCAAAAGGGGTCATGGGGACCCCCTCAGGGTCTTGACATTTGACAAGGCGTACTAGGACACCTAGGGAGTCCTCGTGACCCCTTTTGACGCATTGGAATGCTCAAGTGTGTCTTAAGGGGTCGTAGGACCACTTAAGACACACTTGAGCCTTCCTATGTCTTAAAAGGGGTCACGAGGACTCCCTAGGGATCCTAACGTGTGATAAGGCATACTAGGACCCCCAAGGAGTCCCCATGACCCTTTCTGAAATATTAGAAAGCTCAACTGTGTCTTAAGGTGTCTTAGGAGCCTTTTGGTCACACTTGAGCATTCCAATGTGTCAAAAGGGGTCATGGGAACTCCCTTCGGCTCCTAGTACATCTTATCAGGTGTTAGCACCCCTAGGGAGTCCCTATGACCCCTTTTGACACATTAGAATGCTCAAGTCTATCTTAATGGGTCATAAAACCCCTTCGGACACACTTCAGTATTCTAATGTGTCAAAAGTGGTCATGGGGACTCCCTAGGGGTCCTAATGTGTGATAAGGCATACTAGGACCCCTAGAGACTCCCCATGACCCCTTTTGACACATTGGAATGCTCAAGTGTGTCTTAAGGGGTCTTTGGAGCCCTTCAGACACACTTGAACATTCCAATGTGTCAAAAGGAGTTTTGCGGACTCCCTAGGGGTCCTAACACATGATAAGGCATACTAGGACCCCAATGGAGTCTGCATGACCCTTTTTTGACATATTGCAATACTCAAATGTGTCTTAAGGGGTCCTACGACCCCTTAACACACACTTGACCATTCAGATGTGTCAAAAGGGGTCATGGTTACTCCCTTGGGGTCATAGTATGCCTTATCATGTGTTAGGACAACTAGGGCATCCCCATGACCCCCTTTGACACAATAGAATGCTCAAGTGTGTCTTAAGGGGTCATAAGACCCCTTCGGACACACTTGAGCATTCTAATGTGTCAAAAGGGGTCATGGGAACTCCCTAGGAGTCCCAATGTGTGATAAGGCATACTAGGACCCCTAGGGATTTCTCATGACCCCTTTTGACACATTCAAATGCTCAAGTTTGTCTGAATAGGTGTTATGACCTCTTAAGACACACTTGAGGATTCTAATGTGTCAACAGGGGTCATGGGGACTACCTAGGGTTCCTAACAGGTGATAAGGCATATTAGGACCCCTAGGGAGTCCCCATGACCCCTTTTGACACATTGGAATGGTCAAGTGTGTCTTAAGGGTCTTAGGAGCCCTTGGCACACACTTGAGTGTTCCAATATGTTGAAAGGGGTCATGGGGACTCCCTAGGAATCCTAATGCATGATAAGGTTTATTAGGACCCCAAGGGAGTCCACATGACCCTTTTTGATACATTAGAATGTTCAAGTGTGTCTTAAGGGGTCGTAGTACCCCTTAAGACAGACTTGAGCATTCCAATGTGTCAAAAGGGGTCATGGGGACTCCCTTGGGGTCCTAGTATGTCTTATCATGCATTATGACCCCTAGGGAGTCCGAATGACCCCTTTTGACACATTAGAATACTCAAGTGTGTCTTAAGCAATTCTCAGACCCTTTCAGACACACTTGAGCATTCCAATGTGTCAAAAAGGGTCATAGGGAGTCCCTAGGGGTCCTAGTATGCCTTGTCATGCAATAGGACCCCTAGGGAGTCCCCCTGACCGCTCTTGACACATTAGAATGCTCAATTGTGTCCAAAGGAGTCTTATGACCCCTTAAGACACAATTGAGCATTCTAATGTGTCAAAAGGGGTCATACTAACTCCTTAGGGGTCCTAACATGTCATAAAGCATACTAGGATGCCAAGGGAGTCCACATGACCCATTTTGACACATTGGAATGCTCAAGTGTGTCTTAAGGGGTCATAGGACCCCTTCGGACACACTTGAGCACTCTAATGTGTCAAAAGGGGTCATGGGGACTCCCTAGGTGTCCTAATACGTGATAAGGCATACTAGGATCCCTAGGGACTCACCATGACCACTTTTAACATATTGTAACACTCGAGTGTGTCTTAAGGGGTCTTAGCAGCCCTTCAGACACACTTGAGCATTCCAATGTGTCAAAAGGTGTCATGGGGACTCCCTAGGGGTCTTAACACATGATAAGGCATACTAGAACCATAAGGGACCCCTTAAGACACACCTGAGCATTCCAATGTGTCAAAATGGGTCATGGGGACTCCTTTGGAGTCCTAGTATGCATTGTCACATGTTAGAACCCCTAGGGAGTCCCCATGACCCCTTTTGACACATTAGAATGCTCAAGTGTGTCTTAACGGGTCCTAAGACCCCTTTCGACACAATTGAGCATTCCAATGTGTCAAAAGAGTTCATGGGGAGTCCCTAGGGGTCCTGGTATGCTTTATCATGCATTAGGACCCCTAGGGAGTCCCCATTACCCCTTTTGATACATTAGAATGCTCAAGTGTGTTCGAAGAGGTCTTATGACCCCTTAAGACATAGTTGAGCATTATAATGTGTCAAAAGGGGTTGTAGGGATTCCCTAGGGGTCCTAACACATGATAAGGTGTACTAGGACCCCAAGGGAGTCCCCATGACCATTTTGACACATTGGAATGATCAAGTGTGTCGTAAGGGGTCATAGGACCCTTTAAGACACACTTGAGTGTTCCAATGTGTCAAAAGGGGTCATGGGGACTCCGTTGGGGTCCTAGTATGCATTATCATGCTTTAGGACCCCTAGGGAATCCCCATAACCCCTTTTAACACATTGGAACACTCAAGTGTCTCCGAAGGGCTCCTAAGACACCTTAAGACACACTTGAGCATTCCAATGTATCAAAAGGGGTCATGGAGACTCCGTAGGGGTCCTAGTATGCCTTATCATGTATTAGGACCCCTAGAGAGTCCCCATGACCCCTTTTGACACATTAGAATGCTCAAGTGTGTTTGAAGTGGTCTTACGACCCCTTAACGCACACTTGAGCATTCTAATGTGTGGAAAGGGATCATGGAGACTCCCTAGGGGTCCTAACATGTGATAAGGCATATTAGGACCCCTAGATAGTCCCCATGAACCCTTTTGACACATTGGAATGCTCAAGTGTGTCTTAAGGTGTAATACCCCAAAATTGGCACCTATTTAATTTCATCAATTTTGGTGCATTATCTCAATTTTACATCACCAAAGTCCTAGTTTCCTAGGCAATTTTCTCTCTCCTACCTGACTTAATTTGACTTGATGTCAATTGCAAAGACCATAAATTGCAATAATCAAACGCTAAAATAATTCCTAAGTCCTAGACTTTATTTGGCTAAATAATCTCTATGATAAGTTAATTTAATTATGAAGTCCTAAGTACTTTTAATTAAATTAAACTCCACCCCCTTTAGCTAAATACCCTTGAAAGGAATTAATAAATATTTAGTTAAATTGAATGGACACCTTTTTATTTGAATTTAATAATTCAAATTACTCGAAGAGTCACCCCCCACATATGGTAAATTCCATTCTTTTAATTAAATAATTCATTGTCTTTTTGTCTCAATTAGGAATGAAGGGTCTGGAGTTTTGAATCAAGAAACTCTTCATTCCTCTCCCGAGCTTTTCTATTTAATGAACCTCTTTTCTCATTCAAGGGAGCAATTTTTGAGAGCATCCTTACTATAGAATTTTTTAGTCTCATATCTCATTATTTTCAAAGCTCTTTTATTGCATTATCTAGTTTAATTTCTCATATTAGTGTAATTTCATTTCACATTTAGATTAAATTTGCTTACTTGTTCTTAGTCTAATATCATCTTTATTTTAAAATCAAATAAAAATCTGCATTTCATATTTCTTTCAAAGTTTTCTTAGATTAAATTGCACTTCATCTTAGCTTAATTGCATTCTTGCTCATCTTTATTTGATTCTTGGAAATCCTCCATTGTTGAATTGGTCTCCCAGCTGTTGGCTCTCGTTCTAAGAGTATTCAAACACCCCATTCACATAGGAGGCAACAGGTCGCCTCACCATGGAATTTGGATTGAGTTCTTCATACTCTCTCCCGAATTCTATCAAGTGAATAATGACCATGTTGTTTTGTGCCTGATTTAGAGGTCACATTTAGTCACATACATTTTGGCGCCCACCGTGGGGCAGAAAAGATCAATTTCTGGCCTCATTCTTGATTAGTTTTTCAATTGTAATATTGGTTTCAAGTTTGGTACGGCCATGTACAGCTTGAAAACCTTATAATATAGTAATTGATGGATATATTGATGAATCTTCTTTCTCATGCTTTTTGTTTGGTTCATTTTTATAAAGAAATGAATAAGTTATGATCATTTTGGTGAAAGTGGGTATTTGCAGATTTGAAATTCTTTGAATATAGTCAGATTGAAACATTTGGTACGGAAAAATTATGAAGAATCAGAACCTATAATAATATTAATTGGAAAGATAAGTGAATTAGCTTTCATTTCCTTTTGGGTTGAGTTATTTTTATACAGATTTGTGAAAGTTATGGGCATTTGAGTGAAAACTGGTTTTTAACAATCTGCATTGGAGTTGCAGGTAATGATTTATTCTTAGAAAATGATTTATGAATGGGAAAAATAAATGGCTTACATATTTGGAAACTAGATTCATTAATAGTTATTGTGAATTTAGTTTGGTTTCATTTTGATTCTTTTTGAGAAAGATATGTGATTCCCTATGCAGGGTTTGATGTTTTAAATCTGATTTATGACAGAACAATTGCAGTCTGAAAAGGTTAATGGTTGAGGAACCAAATTGAATCATAAGACCTTATAATTTTGGGAAATGGTAGTTAATGATGTTGGATAAAAAATTCATTCTTTCCAGAAATTTTAATATTGTGATTTTATGGGTCAAATAAATCAATCTTTAAAGACTGTCTTGAAGACAGCAATGTTACATATCTTACAATTTGTCATTGATTTGTCTTGATTCTATACTTTCAGATGTATGCTAAATGCTAGATTGTAGATCTTTGGACCTAAGGTGAGTTCTTAAAATCTCTATAACACTTGGTTTGGGCATAAAATTGAACCTCTCATGTGTTTTGCTTGAGTGTTACATGCTTTCATAGAACACATTTTAATTGATGCTCTTAATGGGAAATGAATGAAAATAGATTTTCTTTCATACAAGTTTGTGTTTAAGTGAATGCTTGTGTTTAAACATTAAGTAATTCTTGGTTTCAATATCAAATATCTCATTGAGTAATTGAGGGCATGGATTCATTCCTTGTTTACATGAAGAGTTAAATGCACCACTTTGTGGACTCACTTCATGTTTACTTGGAAAGTTAAATATTCCATGATTCAAACCCTCTTGCACTTATGAGTAGTATTGATTAGTAGTCTTAGATTACTTGTGATTGATCTAGATTTCTATCTTGGGTTATTGGACTCACTAATCTACCGACCCCTCATTTCCGCCCTGTGGTTGCAATCCCAGTGCCACATTAAAGGGGAGGGGTCTATAGGAAAGAAGTGTTAATTGTTCCACTTGGCAACCCTTTTGTGCTTTTTGGAACTCACTTGTTTTCTAGGGTGTGGACTCACTTTGAGTTTGTGTGAGGAGTTAAATGCACCACTTTGTGGACTCACCTCACATTTACTTGAAAGGTTAAGTGTTCCAACTTTAGTGCTTTTCAATACTTTTTGATAGAGAATTACTTACTTTTCATTTCTAGAAGGCCTGCTTGGGGATTTCATCACCTCAAGGGATGACCTTAACTCCCATGTTTCGGCGGAGTATAAATATCGGGAGGTGAATCCAAAGACACCTCTCTTGGGAATGAGTTAGATTTCACTCTTGGCTAAGCCTCAAAGAACTTTATACCTTTGAGAAGTGAAGGAGGAGATTTGGGTTACCGTCTCCCCCCGGCTATGTGATTTCAAATTCTTCTCATCTATGGATTTGTGCCTCACGTACCTTGCATATATCGAGGACTCCTTTTAGAAAAGCCATGTATATCCTTGTAGACAACTTGCTAGGATGTTGTTGTGTTTTAAGTGTCTGCTAAAACATTCTCAAGAACATACACAAGTAGAGTCCTTAGGGAGTAGAAATACTAAGTCACTATTCATGTTCATGCGCAAGGTTGCTTTGTCCCTTGCCTATTGCTTGAAGACTGTTTGTTTGAACTCCTTGATTGCTGTCTTATGTGCTTGATCAATGACATAAATCTGATCTGCCTTTTTGTCCATGATTTGTTTTTCTATTTTCCTATCGTTCACCATCAGAAACTAGTTGTCCTGAGTTAGGAATCGATCGATCTTTGCTTTAAATCATATTGTCTCTCATTAGTCTACCTTATCTCATTGTGCTCTTGTACCTTGCATTATGATTGTCTTATCTCGGCTGTTCTAGCCATCTCTTTTTGACAATTCATACCAGGTTCATCTTGCATCTTGGCTATTCTAGCCATTTATCTCTTTTTTGTTATCTTAGAGACAAAGGCTAGCTTTATCCCGAATCTTTGCTCGTTACATCTTCATCTATGATTGTCATGACTTGAAGTGGCAAGACTTATCCCATTCAAAACACTGATCAAGATCAAAGTAAACCTCGTAATCAAGACATAGGTCATCTTGAATTTTTTATGAAATCTGAACTTCATGAGGAATCCTCACATTCTTCGTCATTCCAAGATTATTACAATCCATTGTTTCAGATACAGTCTGACTTACTATTTCAAGAATATTATAACCCATTGTTTGAAGACCAGCAAGACTCTAAAGGGTCACTTTCTAAAATTAAACCTATTGATCCTTTTGAACCTATCAACTCTTTCACGATCTCTCATAATACTACCAACAAGATGGGAGATCCAAAACCTTCAAAGTTGGTTTTCAATCTCAGCTCTAACATGCCAAAACCTTCAAAGTTGGTTTTCAATCTCAGCTCTAACATGCCAAAACCTTCAAAGTCTATCTTTAATCTTAGCTCTAGCATGCAAATAGTCAATTCCACTGAGAAGGCTATAATAGAAGCTCAACCGGCTTCCAGATTTGCTAGAAACAAACCTTGGATCCCTCATTGTGACATGATCATTGCTCCAGGGAGCAAGGATACTCCTAAACCCAAAACTCCCTTTGTCTTGCGAGGCCCTACACCTCCCTCTTATAACTACATAAAATCTCCAGCTTGTGTGAATGCTATCACTCAATCTCGTGCAAAGATTGTTCTCAAAGGTCCCGAACCTTTGACATCCAAACCAAAAATATCTATGGATAAAGACCTCACTAAGGAAAACGTCCCCAAAGATCTCAATCTCAATCAGTTCCAATCTATGGTGGGTCATTTAACTTCGCCTCACTATTTGTGCTTTTCCAAAGAAGATGATCATTCCTTAAGCCATCCGCATGATGCTCCCCTACACACTGAAGTTATGATAGGCCCCAAGAGTATCCCCCATGTCCTTGTTGACAATAGTGCTAGCCAAAATACTTTCTCTGCTAAGATGCTTACCCAAACGATAGACAGCTTTGTTCCTGCCAATAGAGAGTCTATTGAGTTCTATGATGCTAAGCTCAAAGAAATAGAAAAGACCTTGAAGATCAAAGATATTGGCATGGGGGAATATCAGATTGAGTCCATCTTGTCTTTGACAACTCTCCCTCCATCTCCACGTTCCTGTGAGGAACCTTCTAAAGATAGATTTGGTATTAGCTATCAGAGCGATGAGCTTGACCAACCTAGCTACAACTTTAACTCATGCAAGGATTCAGATAATGAAGAAACATAGATTCATCCTATGACACATGAAGGATCTTTGAATGATCAAAATTCTGATTCAGACTACCAGAAAGAGTCTTATCTACCTTCTCAAGTGCTTCAAGAACATGATTTTGGTCCTCACCAGGAGGATTTTATACACTCTACTGAATAGACTTCTACTACTGCAGCTACTACTGAATATGTCACTACCTCTAATGGCACACATACTGATTGGGAGAAACTATTGGATGCTTCCCTTATCTTTGGTATGCCTCAAGGTATGCCTATTCTAGATTGTTCTACCACTTCTACTATTGAACAAAATCCTACTACTGCCGATTCCAATGATACACATACTGATTGGGAGCAACTGCTGGATGCTTCCCTTATCTTGGGTATGCCTCAAGGTATGCCTACTCTGGATTGTTCCACCACTTCTGCTATTGAACAGACTCCTACTATTTCCATCTCCAATGGCACACATACTGATTGGGAGCAACTGTTGGATGCTTTCCTCCTCTTGGGGATGCCTCAAGGTATGCCTATTCTAGATTACTCTGCTGCTTCTACTACTGAACAAGATCCTGCTATTGAAGAAACATTTCCTTTGACAAATGATAGTGATGAAGAAATTCTACCTCTGACTATGTCTCTAGCTGAATGGGACTCCATATCAGATGCTACTATAGAAATACCAGTTGATGCTATACACTTATATGCTATTCTTAAGAACTCAGAAAGAGGAGAAAGTTATGATCCTCCAGATCAAGCTATTGATGATGATCCTTTCCACCCTCCTATGGAGATCATTCCTATGGCTCCTAGGCCATCTGCTCCAAGTTATACTTCTACTGCTCCAACAAATCATGGGTATCCAAGACCCCATCTTGTTACAATCTCATGGAATCTTGGTAGATCCAGAATTGAAATGGTTCCTATTTGTGCACTCTTACCACCTGAAAGGGGACCTAACTCTTGGAATAGACCATCTTGGTTAGGCTCACATAATATTCCTCCAAACTTATCTGACTCTTCTAAGATGACTCACAATCAACAATGCTCTATGGAAGATTACTTTCTTGATCGACCTGATGCATTCATGAATGATGAGGATGATACTGATATATTTGTGCATGAGCCCATCACATCAATTTCTCTTCCCTCTTCATCTCCCAGAAAAGTGGCCCATCCACTTCCATTTCCACCTCTCCACCTGAACTAGTCATATAAGCCTCTTTCATCCATCATTCCTGAGTCTTTTGGAAGTAACTTGGATGTGCAACATAAAAATAAAAATAACGAGAATCCACTTATATCTCAAGGTCACCATGTCCCATCTAATCGACATGTGACTACGAAGAAAGGAAAGAAACAAAGGTGTTCAAAAGACTGCAAAGGTCCTCAAAAAGAAGAAGACAATCAAAAGCCAAAAAATAAAATAAAAAATGGATCTCGAAATCCATTCTATAGGCATTGTCATCAAAAGCACCTCAAAGTAAAGAAGAAAAAATTCAAAAGCTATGTGGATTCCAAAGAAAGAAAAAATCAAAGTTGTCATTCGAGCTTCCAAAATTCTCATGCTTCCCTCCATTTCATCACCCTTGCCTCTCATAATTTACCCTCTTCACTCCATCTTGCCTTGTCCCAAAGTGCATATCAGCATCTCCTCATTGCTAATGGCATGACTAAGAGAAATCTAGAATGTACTCTCCCTAAGCGTTTAGAGCATGGGAAATCTGACGAAGAGTTAAGATGTGTCCATGAGGATGTTTGTGGGTCTCACTTAAGTGATCTTTCCTTGACTATGGATCTCTTGACTGTTGGACACTATTGGTTGGATCTCCTGTTACTGCTACAACATCTGGTTTTGATTCTGCAACTTCTCAGCTGGCTACTGCTACAAATGATTGTGTTCTCAGAGATTCCTACTAAAGGAGAGCAACTCAAAGAGCCCATCAATGCTCTTCATCTAAGAAGTTCTATAGCTGACATTCTCAGTATGCTCATGTACATACTTATTGATCCTGAAAAAATCCTAAAAAATGATATATGCTCAAAAATCCTAAAAATTGCAAAATGTCCTGAAAAAATGATCATCTTAGTGAAAACCTGGCAAACAGGCGCTTTGATGTATCTATTATCCTGGTGTAAACCTGGCAAACAGGTGCCTTGATAATACAAAAAAAAAATAGAAAATGTGAAAAATACAAAAAAAAATAGAAAATGTGAAAAATACAAAAAAAAATAGAAAATTTGAAAAAAATACAAAAAAAAAAGAAAATTTCAAAAATACAAAAAAATGAAATATTCAAAAAAATACAAAAAAATCAAAAAAAGAGAAAAGCACAAAAAAATTGAAAAAGAGAAAAATGTGCCATTGATGAAAACCTGGTAAACAGGCGTCATGGTAGCAAAAATAGAATCTCTGCCAAGATGGTGAAAACCTGGTAAACAGGCGCCTCTTATTTTCCTGAAGTAACATCTCATCTCAGCGTCGCTTGGCTCTTAGTTTCCTGGTTTAGTTTCCTTCCTTTCCTGCTTTAGTTTGTTTTCCTGCTTTCCTGCTTTAGTTTGTTTCCTGCTTTGGTTTGCTAGCTCATGCGCTTGTCTTTGAGTTTTCCTCAATTCTTCATAGATTGGAACTGGTTCACACTTGGGGGCACCTACCTGGTCTAGGGGGCATTGTCCTATCACTTTCAGAAACTCTTTTGAGCATTGGTCGCCAGTGGTTCTCACTATGCCTGCCTGTGGATACCTAGCTTTCGTTCGATCTCTCTTCTTCGGGATTTCTCTCTTCTATCAATCACCATTGATTCTCACTACGTCTGCCTACTATCATTATCTCATTGAGACTTCGAACGTTATCTTTCCAAATTGTCTTCAATCCGCTTGAACACGAACTTAAACTGAAACTAAAACTAAACGTGTGTTCCTTTGAGGCATGTTGAGCTTTGTTTTCTTTGAGTGCTTGTTTGTTTGCTTTTCTTTTCCTTTTGCTTTCTGCTTGTTGGTTTAGTTCCAATGATCCAAAGAATTCATTTAAGAGGGGTGTCTGTCTGTAAGAGCCTCTATCTTGTATTGGATGGCCATGCGTACCTTGACTCCTTTTATATGGATGCTTTGGTGAGGTTGGTTCTTCTCCTTGTCTTTTGAGTGACTTCTTTCTGCTACTGGTGAAATTGTAAACACTCGTCCTGTTAAGTGAACATAAGGGTCACTGCGAGCAATCTTTGGCAAAAGAAGGAACTCCTACATGCTTGGTGTGTTTGTTCACAAGACACATTCTGGTCATTCTAGCAAATGTGCTTTGATGCTTATGTTAACTTACTAAATTAAAAGGAATAGGTGTTCAGGTCATTCTAGCTTCTTGTGCCTTAATGCTTACATCTCATTCCGACAAATTTAAGACTTATGTCATATTCATATTCTCATGTTGGGGAGAATTGTATGGCATCTTGCGATTGTCCTGTGCTTAAATGAACTCAATGATGATAAAATGATGAGTCCAACAGCCAAGTCCGGAGGATTGCATTTGTTCATCCTAGGCCTGCATTTAGACTTGCATCTTTCATTCTAGGCTTGCATTTGGAGTGCTTTCTTGTTTCTCTCTTGATTGCTTTCTTCTGGATTTTCTCATCAAAGGTTCTCATCTTTTGTACCAGTCTCATCTTGGCTGCATCCTTTTTCGGGATCGAAATCGAAATCTGACATCTCTAAGTGGCTCAAAATCATGTTTTAAATATTGGACTCCTTCTGGATCGGATGCTTGTGTAGTCAACCTTCTGGTGTCATCTTCCTGCTAGATCCTCATCTTTGCATCATGTTCTCAAATCTTTGCTTCTTTTCATCAAGTCAACCCTAGTCAAAATTTGGTCAACTATGGTCAACAAGACCTTTGCTTTGCTCCGTTTCACTTCTATAGCTTCGTGAATCTAGTCTAATTGCTTTTGCTCTGCAATCTCTTGTTGTTTATCATCCTTCTGACATGTCATCTTTCCATTTCACTCCCGAGGGGGCAGGATGATTACATCATTTGAATCTTGTCGAATCTATTCTTGAATCAGTCTGATTTGAATCATCAGTTCTCATCGCTAGGGGCATCTTGGTGCCTCGCATCTTGTTATCTTATCATCTATCTTTTAGGTATCTAAGCAATCTAACTCGGATCCTCAAGGGCCAAACTTCGTTCTGGAGATGGTTCTTGAAATCTTTTGGGTATTGGGGCAATCTAACCCTAATTCCTGGGAGTCAAGCTTTGTTCTGGAGATGACTCTCAAAATCTCTTTTAGACCGTTATCTGGGCAATCTAACCTAGGTCTCGGAGGACTAAGCTTCGTATTGGGGCAATCTAACCCTGATTCGGAGATAGTCCTAAATCTGCATCTTCATCAATTGGTATTGGGGCAATCTAACCCCGATTCCGGTTCTCTTCTAAGACTGTTGTCTTCGTAATCTAACTTAGACTTCAAAAATTCTCATCATCTGTCACTTCAGACTATTCTTTGAATCAACGCGCTGTTCGCACATCAATTCAAAGAGGAAAAAATGTAATACCCCAAAATTGGCACCTATTTAATTTCATCAATTTTGGTGCATTATCTCGATTTTACATCACCAAAGTCCTAGTTCCCTAGGCAATTTTCTCTCTCCTACCTGACTTAATTTGACTTGATGTCAATTGCAAAGACCATAAATTGCAATAATCAAACGCTAAAATAATTCCTAAGTCCTAGACTTTATTTGGCTAAATAATCTCTATGATAAGTTAATTTAATTATGAAGTCCTAAGTACTTTTAATTAAATTAAACTCCACCCCCTTTAGCTAAATACCCTTGAAAGGAATTAATAAATATTTAGTTAAATTGAATGGACACCTCTTTATTTGAATTTAATAATTCAAATTACTCGAAGAGTCACCCCCCACATGTGGCAAATTCCATTCTTTTAATTAAATAATTCATTGTCTTTTTGTCTCAATTAGGAATGAAGGGTCAGGAGTTTCGAATCAAGAAACTCTTCATTCCTCTCCTGAGCTTTTCTATTTAATGAACCTCTTTTCTCATTCAAGGGAGCAATTTTTGAGAGCATCCTTACTATAGAATTTTTTAGTCTCATATCTCATTATTTTCAAAGCTCTTTTATTGCATTATCTAGTTTAATTTCTCATATTAGTGTAATTTCATTTCACATTTAGATTAAATTTGCTTACTTGTTCTTAGTCTAATATCATCTTTATTTTAAAATCAAATAAAAATCTGCATTTCATATTTCTTTCAAAGTTTTCTTAGATTAAATTGCACTTCATCTTAGCTTAATTGCATTCTTGCTCATCTTTATTTGATTCTTGGAAATCCTCCATTGTTGAATTGGTCTCCCAGCCGTTGGCTCTCGTTCTGAGAGTATTCAAACACCCCATTCACATAGGAGGCAATAGGTCACCTCACCATG
Source organism: Chamaecyparis obtusa (assembly GCA_027943335.1). Lineage (NCBI taxonomy): Eukaryota > Viridiplantae > Streptophyta > Pinopsida > Cupressales > Cupressaceae > Chamaecyparis > Chamaecyparis obtusa. Next base: position 21,147 of record BSBK01014147.1, read on the forward strand.
GAATTTGGATTGAGTTCTTCATACTCACTCCCGAATTCTATCAAGTGAATAATGACCATGTTGTGTTGTGCCTGATTTAGAGGTCACATTCAGTCACATACATAAGGTGTCAAAAGGGGTCATGGGGACTCCCTAGGGGTCCTAACATGTGATAAGGCATACTAGGACCCCAAGGGAGTCCCCATGACCCCTTTTTACACATTGGAATGCTCAAGTGTGTCTTAAGGGGTTGTATGAACCCTTAAGACATAAATGAGAGTTCCAATGTGTCAAAAGGTGTCGTGGGGACTCCCTTGTGGTCCTAGTATTCCTTATCATGCGTTAGGACCCCTAGGGAGTCTGAATGACCCCTTTTGACACATTAGAATGCTCAAGTGTGTCTTAAGGTGTCCTAAGACCCATTCTGACACACTTGAGCATTCCAATGTGTGAAGAGGGGTCATGGGGAGTCTTTAGGGATAATAGTATGCTTTATCATGCATTGGGACCCCTAGGGAGTCCACATGACCCTTTTGACACATTAGAATGCTCAAGTGTGTCCGTAGGGGTATTATGATTCCTTAAGTCACACTTGAGCATTCCAATATGTCAAAAGTGGTCATGGGGACTCCCTAGGGGTCCTACCATGTGATAAGGCATACTGGGACCCCTAGGGAGTCCCCATGACCCCTTTTGACACATTAGAATGCTCAACTATGTCTTAAGGGGTCTTGGGAGCCCTTCAAACACACTTCAGTGTTCCAATGTGTCAAAAGGGGTCATGGGGACCCCTAGGGGTCCTAACATGTGACAAGGTGTACTAGGACACCAAGGGAGTCCCCATGACCCCTTTTTCCACATTGGAATGCTCAAGTCAGTCTTAAGGGGTCCTACAAACCTTTAAAACACACTTGAGCATTCCAATGTGTCAAAAGGGGTCATCAGGACTCCCTTGGGTTCCTAGTATGCCTTATCATGCGTTAGGACCCCTAGGGAGTCCCCATGACCCCTTTTGACACATTGGAATGCTCAAGTGTGTCTTCAGGGGTCCTAAGACCCCTTGGGACACACCTGAGCATTCCAATGTGTCAAAAGGGGTCATGGTGAGTCCCTAGGGGTCCTAGTATGCCTTATCACACATGAGGAAGTCCCCATGATCCCCTTTGATAGATTAGAATGCTCAAGTGTGTCCGAAGGGGTCTTGTGACCCCTGAAGACACACTTGAGCATTCTAATGTGTCAAAAGTGGTCATGGGGACACCCTAGGGGTCATAATGCATGATAAGACATACTAGGACCCCAAAGGAGTCCCCATGACCCCTTTTGCCACATTGGAATGCTCAAGTGTGTCTTAAGGTGTCGTAGGACCCCTTCAGACACACTTGAGCATTCCAATGTGTCAAAAGGGGTCATGGGGACTCCCTAGGGTTCCTAGTATGCCTTATCATGTTTTAGGACCCCTAGGGAGTCCCTATGACCCCTTTTGACATATTAGAATGCTCAAGTGGGTCTTAAGGGGTCATAAGACACCTTCGGACACACTTGAGCATTCTATTATGTCAAAAGGGGTCACGGGGACTCCCTAGGGGTCGTAATTTATGACAAGGCATACTAAGACCCCTAGGGACTCCCCATGATCCCTTTTAACACATTCGAATGCTCAAGTGTGTCTGAAGGGGTCTTAGTACCCCTTAAGACACTCTTGAGCATTCTAATTTGTCAAAAGGGGTCATGGGGACTCCCTAGGGGTCCTAACATGTGATAAGGTGCACTAGGACCTTGAGGGAGTCCCCATCAACCCTTTTGAAACATTGGAATGCTCAAGTGTGTCTGAAGGGGTCAGAGGACACCTTAAGAAACACTTGAGCATTCCAATGTGTCAAAAGGGGTCATCGGGACTTGCTTGGGGTTCTAACATGTTGTAAGATGTACTATGACCCCTAGCAAGTCCCCATGACCCCTTTTGACACATTGGAATGCTCAAGGGTGTCATAAGGTGTCTTACGACCCCTTCGGACACACTTGAGAATTCCAAAGTGTCAAAAGGGGTCATCGGGATTTCCTAGGGGTCCTAACGCATGATAAGGCATACTAGGACCCCTAGGGAGTCCCCATGACCTCTTTTGACACATTGGAAGGCTCAATCATATCTTAAAGGGTTTTAGGACCCCTTCAGACACACTTGAGAGTTCCAAAGTGTCAAAAGGGGTCATGGGGAATCCCTAGGGGTCCTAACATGTGATAAAGTGCACTAGGACCCTGAGGGAGTCCCCATGAGCCCTTTTGACACATTGGAACACTCGAGCATGTCTGAAGGGGTTGTAGGACACCTTAAGACACACTTGAGCATTCCAATGTGTCGAAAGGGGTCATCGGGACTTCCTTGGGGTCCTAATGCATGATAAGATGTACTACGACTCCTAGGGAGTCCCCATGACCCCTTTTGACACCTTGGAATGCTAAAGTGTGTCATAAGGTGTCTTAGGACCCCTTTAGACACACTTGAGAATTCCAAAGTGTCAAAAGGGGTCATGGGGGCTTCCTAGGCATCCTAACGCATGATAAGGCATACTAGGACCCCTAGGGAGTCCCCATGACCTCTTTTGACACATTGGAAGGCTCAAGCATATCTTAAAGGTTCTTAGGACCCCTTCAGACACACCTGAGAGTTCCAAAGTGTCAAAAGGGGTCATGGGGATTCCCTAGGGGTCCTAACGCATGATAAGACTTAACAGGACCCCTAGGGAGTCCCCATGACCCCTTTTGACACATTGGAATGCTCAAGTGTCTTTTAAGGGGTTTTAGGACACCTTCAGACACACTTGAGCATTCCAATGTGCCAAAAGGGTTCATGGGGACTCCCTAGGGGTCCTAACACATGATAAGGCACACTAGGACCCCAAGGGAGTCCCCATGACCTCTTTTGACACATTGGAATGCTCAAGTGTGTCTTAAGGGGTCCTACAACCCCTTAAGACACACTTGAGCATTCCAATATGTCAAAAGGGGTCATGGGGACTCCCTTGGGGTCCTAGTATGCCTTATCACATGTTAGGACCCCTAGGGAGTCCCCATGACCCTTTTTGACACATTAGAATGCTCAAGTGTGTCTTAAGGGGTCCTAAGACCCCTTCAGACACACTTGAGCATTCCAATGTGTCAAAAGGGGTCATGGGGAGTCCCTAGGGGTCCTAGTACACCTTATCATGCATTAGGACCCCTAGGGACTCCCCATGACCCCTTTTTACACATTAGAATGCTCAAGTATGTCCGAAGGGGTCTTATGACCCCTTAAGACACACTTGAGCATTCCAATGTGTCAAAAGGAGTCATGGGGTCTTCCTAGGTGTTTTAACACATGATAAGGAATACTAGGACCCTAGGGAGTCCCTATGACACCTTTTGACACTTTGGAACACTCAAGTGGGTCCGAAGGGGTCCTAAGTCCCCTTAAGATGCACTTGAGCATTCAAATGTGTCAAAAGGAGTCATGGGGACTCCCTAGGGGTCCTAGTACACCTTATGACATGTTAGGACCCTTAGGGAGTCCCCATGACCGCTTTTGACACATTGGAATTCTCAAGTGTGTCCGAAGGGGTCCTAGGACCACTTAAGACACACTTGAGCATTCCAATGTGTCAAAAGGGGTCATGCGGACTTCCTAGGGGTCCTAACACATGATAAGGCATACTAGGACCCCTAGGGTTTCCGCATGAACCCTTTCGACACTTTGGAACACTCAAATGTGTCCAAATGGGTCCTAAGACACCTTAAGACACACTTGAGTGTTCCAATGTGTCAAATAGGGTCATGGGGACTCCCTAGGGGTCCTAGTACACCTTATCATGCGTTAGGACCCCTAGGAAGTCCCCATGACCCCTTTTGACACATTGAAATGCTCAAGTGTGTATTAAGGGGTCTTAGGACCTCTTAAGACACACTTTAAAATTCCAATGTGTCAAAAGGGGTAATGGGGACTCCCTAGGGGTCCTAGTATGCCTTATCGTGCATTAGAACCCCTAGGGAGTCACCGTGACCCCTTTTGACACATTGGAACACTCAAGTGTTTCTTAAGGGGTCTTAGGACCCCTTAAGACACACTTGTGCATTCCAATGTGTCAAAAGGGTTCATGGGGACTCCCTGTGGGTCCTAGTACACCTTATCATGCATTAGGACCTTTAGGGAGTCCCCATGACCCCTTTTGATACATTAGAATGCTCAAGTGTGTCCGAAGGGGTTGTAGGATCCCTTAAGACACACTTGAGTATTCCATTGTGTCAAAAGGGGTCATTGGGACTTCCTAGGGGTCCTCATGCATGATAAGCCATACTAGGACCCCTAGGGAGTCCCCTTGACCTCTTTTGACACATATGAACGCTCAAGTGTGTCTGAAGGTGTCCTAGGACCCCTTAAGACACACTTGAGCATTGCAATGTATCAAAAGGGGTCATGGGGACTTTCTAGGGGTCCTAACACATGATAAGATGTACTAGGACCCCTAGGGAGTCCACATGACCCGTTTTGACACATTGGAATGCTCAAGTGTGCGTTGAGGGGTCTTAGGACCCCTTAAGACACACTTGAGCATTCCAATGTGTCAAAAGGGGTCATGTGGACTCCCTAGGTGTCCTAATGGGTGATAAGGCATACTAGGACCCCTAGGGAGTGGCCATGACCCAAATGAGATGTTAGTGAATGACTTTTTGCTAATACTACTCTTCCACCGAATCCAGATTTCAACCCTTTTGTGGATCTACAGGCTCAATCGTGAGCCCACAGAATTGGCCAAGAGATAAATGTAATTTTATATCAATTGATTACAAAATGTTCAATGGAGGAGAAAATATTGCAATGATCAAGAAGAAAATTGGCTATGGAAAATCTAGTTATGAATTCTTTTAAGAATGAAACTATTAAGGAATTGCATGAATCACAAACCATGAAAATAACGTTCTACAACAAAGAACATTCAAGCTATAGAATTTATTAACTTTGAATTTAAACATCTTATTAGCATTCATGGAAGAGATTTCATTTGCATCCATGGAAGAAATTTCATTAAAACTTCAAACAAAATCATCTAAAAAAATTCATTAACTTCAAGCGAAATCATTTAAGATGGACAAAAACAAAATCGTATTACTTAGAAATGGCAGAGAAAGAAAATGAGATAAACCAAATTTATCAAATTCTTGCAATCTGCAGCTTCTCTCCCAGTGCAAAATGACAATCCATGGATCCAAAATTATGGTAAAAATTAAATTCTTTGAATAAGTCATTCAGAAAGGCGCAAAATATTGAAACGCATGATGATTTATAGAGAATTTATGGTGGACTATGCTATGCAAAAGCCCGCAATCCCTGCCATATCTCAGAGTATTGATGAGAAGCAATGGTGAAAGTATGAGATAGAGGCGGTGCTGGCATTAAAGTGGTAAGACATTATTCATAATATCGGGGCAGCACCATCAAAACGACAAGCCTTTCCTCATAATGTCGCGTCGTCGATGATCTCTTCTTTAAATTTATTAATGCAATCAGTTCTACGACACCTGCATAATTTCTTGTACAACTGCTCATTTTACCAAACCCTTCCCCACTCTCCATAATCTTTGATCGGTTCAAAGGTCCATCCGGTTGTTCTTGTTTAACCTCCCAATGACTCTGTTGAGTTCCTGGATTATCAACAGGCATGGTACAATTGTCCAATGACTAGAATCTATTTCAAGAACCTTTGCAATTTAGAGTTCTAGTTGAAAAAGTAGGAAAAGATACCATTTCACAGCCACAGGCGGTGGAAACAGAGTGATTCTCTTGCCCTCTACTTCTATAATCCACCTCCAGTGAACTATTCTTCAAAGCCTCCATTTCTGCGTAGTTAGGATTTTCGGTGCCTATAAAAGGCACAACTATGCCCCTGTAGGGACTCATGCTCATGCTTAGAATCATATTAAATAATATTTAAAATGTAAAATGTATATTATATAATATTTAATATATAATATATAATCTAATATATAGTTTTTAATATTAATATATATTAAATAATATTTAATGTAAAATATATATTATATAACATTTAATATATAATTGATATTATATAATATTTAATATATCTAATATATATATATATATATATATATATATATATATATATATATATATATATATATATGAAGGATGGAGAAATGGGAGGGAGAAAGTGGAGGCAAAGTGAAAATTCAAAATTGTGTGTCATGTTCAGTTAAATATCGGGTACCCGATTAGGCTTGGTATTGCTTTGTGCACCAAACCTACATGGTCAACGATTGGAATGCCTCAAATACATGTTTTTCCCCTGTTTCTCTAAGTTCTAGACTTTGACAATGTAGCTGATGACTTTTTTTTCACCTGAATTTGATAAAATGAAAAGGGCATCTTAAGGAGATTATCAGCTTTCTATCGATATAATTGCTATCAAATTTTGAATTCGTAAGTAATTATTAGCTATTTTTCAATTGAGCTACCTCTAAAGTGTTGATTTATATACTGATTGAAAAATGACTATAACTTTCAAATGGTATAACATTTTTGAAATCCGAAAAATGCATCACATTCTATGCTTCGGCTACTATACGGAATTTTTTTTTATTTTTATTTTGGAAAGTTGTGAATGAGTTAAGGTGGTCAAACATGGGAGTTGTTTTATTCTGAAAATGTTGTAGAAAAAAATTCATAATTAATTATTTTTTTAGAATAAAATTACAAAAAAATATGCATCACATCTGGGCATGACTCTACTACTTATATATAAAATCTTATAATAAAATATTATCATTTGATTATGATTAAGGTGGTCGGACATACACCTACTTCTTATTTTTTTCCTATAATTTTTGTATTACTGCATTGAAATCTATACTTTTCACCAATCATACTAACTTTTTCCCAAAAAAGGCCTAGTAGTTTAGAAACTAAATTCAATTTTCTACAGATTCTATTCTTATAACTTTTTGATATTAGGTTCATAGCTAGTTGAAATTTTCATGTCAAGTTGACTAACCCTGATTTGCTGATTTTTCATTGCCACTTAAGGGCATAGTTTGGCCCCTCATGATCTTGCACATACCCCCAAGCTGTAAGGCCTTATGGGTTAGGGCCAATTAAAAATATAAACAAGTTCTTCAAGATCCACACAAATCCAATACAAACTTAGCTAGTTTAGCTCTGGAACAATTAGCAACTAATGAAAACCCTAAGGTATATCTAAACTTGAGCTCACAAGCCTCCAAGCAATCTCATTGTCTCCAAGTGTGCAAACCACTAGCTCTGCTATTAGAAACTATTAGATAACAATTTGATTTGCAAGATAATGCAAGATCTTTTCCACAACTTCACCAACTCCAGGTTTTGGTGATGTTGATCATGATGATCCTCTAAGTCCTCTCCTAAAACATCTACCCAAACACCCCTTGAATTCTAATCATCAGCCACAAGTCAGCTGGATGAAACCCTTAACTCCTACAAACAAATATTAAATGCCATACAAGTAGGCTTCTAAATAGCCTTACAAATATTTAATTCAACATGTCAACCTGTAACAACAACTACCAACAATAAATGAACCAAATTGGCCCACCAAATCACATAGAACTCCAGTCGGTAAACTAGAACTATTGAGCAACACTTAAATAATCGAGCATGTCAAGCATCACTGAGCATCAGTGTCAACCAGGCACTGTAGGCATCATCGAGTAACACTATCACTGAGCGCCAAACATTATTGAGTTCCTTCAGCGACCAAGCTTCCTTCAATAACTGAGACCATCGGTTAAGGTTGCAATCGAGTAACACCAACCAAATAAAAAATACCCATGCAGTTTCACCGAGGAACAAGAATGCCCCTACATCATTCAACTCTTAAACAATCAACAACTGATGCAAACCCTAAAGTAGATCTAAACTTGAGCTCACAAGCCTCCAAGAAATCTCCTTGTCTCGAAGTGTGCAAACCACTAGCTCTACTATTACAAACTATTAGATAACAATATGATCTACAAGATCATGCAAGATATTTTCCACAACTTCACCAAATCTAGCTTTTGGTGATGCTAATCATGATGATCCTCTAAGTTCTCTCCTAAAACATCTACCCAAACACCCCATAAATACTAATCATCACCCACAAGTCAACTAGATGAAACCCTTAACTCCTACAAACAAAAATTAAATGCCATATAATTCAACTTCCAAACAACCTTACAAACATTTAATTCAACATGTTGGCCTTTAGCAACAGCTACCAACAATAAATGCACCAAGTCGACCCAAAAAATCACATAGAACTCCAGTCAATAAACTAGAACTTTTGAGAAACAGTGAAATAATCGAGCATGACAGGTATCACTGAGCACCAGTGTCGACCAAGCACTGTAGGCATCGCCAAGTAACACTTTCACCGAGCTCCAAAGATTACCAAGTTCCTTTAGTGACTAAGCTTCCTTCAATAACCAAGACCCTTAGTTAGGGATACAACCGAGTAACACCAGCCAAATAAAAAACACCCATGTAGTTTCACTGAGGACCAAGAATGCCCCTGCATTAGACACCCCAGGTTTGAAAATATGTTCATATGTGAGAAGAACATCTTCCAGGATTTAGCACATAAATCCTAAACTAGTTCTTCACATACAAGTCCTCCACCTTTTCACTTTTCATACTCTTCCACTTCAGCTTCCTTTGTCTCTTCAAGTCATTTCTTGATAACACATAGGTCTATTCTCCAAACTAATCATTCATTTTCTCTAGATCCACAAACTCAACTCGGTAACTGATACTTAGGCTTCTCCTACCAAGTGTTGTATCCATCAAAGCCATCAGGGAAAACTTCCTGTCATCCTTCTCAATAGTAAACACATTCTTCACGCAATCATACATAGCTCTGTAATCATATTGCCAAGGTCTACCAAGCAATATATGACAACTATTCATCTCCATAATATCACATAACACAAGATCCCTATACTAGCCAATTTGAACATCAATGAAGCATTGTTCTCTAACTTCTAGAGCATGATCATCTTGCAACCAACCAATCCTATAATGATGTGGATGTCTCATTCTACTCAAACCAAGTTTTTGAACCATGTCCTCAGCAACAAGGTTATCAATACTAACACTATCAACAATAACATCACAGAGTTTACCTCTAGACTTGCATCAGGTCCTAAACAAGCTACTTCTTTTAGAAGGTTCCTCCTTTGTACCGAGCAATGTTCACCAAAGTAGCAAGTTCTTTGATTCAGGTTCATTCTAAATTTTTTCATTCACCACAGTAGTTCGTTGGTCACTAAGCTTCTTCTATGTATACTCAAAAGAATAGTGTCCTTCCTCTCCACATTTATAACAAGTACGTACCCTTAAAGATAATTCTACATGTCTTCTTCTTCGGTTCTACAGGTTTATGTTCATCTTCTGCATTCGTCAGTTTATCCTTCACTGAGTGATCAATCTTCTCCTTTCCTTGAGAGTTACCATGTTGTTTCCTTTTCAACTTCTCTTCTAATTTCAAAGCATACTGATAAGCATCTTCAGTAGAATCAATATTCAGCATACCAAGCTCATCCTAAATATTGAATCTCAGAACATTCACATACTGAGCTACCTTTTCCTTACCAAGTTCTCTATGTCCAGACTGAATAGTATGTTTGTAGAACTCCTTGGTATAATCTTCAATAGAAAAATCATTCTACTTTAGATTCTACAACTTGTTAAACAAGTCAAGCTCATAATCAACAGGTATGAACTTAGCTTTTAGCTTTGTCACCATCAAACTCCACCGATTGATCTTCATTTCAACTTCATCTTCTCTATCTCTTTATAATTCTTTACACCAAAGAGTAGCATGTCCTTTCAACTTATTTTGTGCCAATCTCACCTGAAGATGATCTTCAATCTCTTCCAGGTCAAAGAAATCTTCAAGTTCACCAATCCAATCAATCAGGTTCTTGGGTTTCAAGGTACCAGAGAAAGTAGAAACTTCCATTCAGTAACTTTTACTTAACCTAGCTCCAGATCTATGCAACTAAGCAGTTCTATCTTCACCAGATCTGTCTCTCTAGTCATCAGCACTAGATCCAATAGCTTCAAATTATTTAGCAAATTCTTCATAACCATCCTTAGTACAAACATTCTAAGGTACACTAGTAAGAGCTCTCATGATCTCAGCAACCATGTCATTCTTCATTAGTTCGATATCAAATCTGAAATCTAATTTCACCTTCTCTATAATCTGAGAGTCTACAATATCACAAAGATCAACAATAACTCTAGGGTCCAATATTTTTAGAGGCATCCATAAATATATCCAAAACCCTCTGCAACAAACCCTCACTGACCATCTTGTGACAATATCCAAGTTGTATACAAGTCAGATCCTAACCTACAACCTTGCAAACAACTAGGGCATGATTCCACAAGTAGAGTGCCACGTATCTGCAATGAAGATCATATGATCTTTTCACCAACAAGATCAATTTCACAGAATCAACACTCCCAACATCAATCTTTGCTCCGCAAGATCAACTCTTCTCTGATACCACCTAACGCAACCAAGGATGGTGGATCCAATTAAGGATAGTCAAAACCTTGTAGCATCAGATTTACATAGCGAAAAACTGAACAACAACAAGATGTTCCAAATAAATTTTCATTAACATGCCCGACTATAAGGTCTTTTAGGTTAGGGCCAATTACAAACAAAAACAAGTTCTTCAAGATCCACACAGATCCCATAAAAACTTAGCTAGTTCATCTCTAGAACAATCAACAACTGATGGAAACCCTAAGGCAGATCTAAACTTGAGCTCGCAAGCCTCCAAGAAATATCCTTGTCTCCAAGTGTGGAAACCACTAGCTCTATTATTACAAACTATTAGATAACAATCTGATATGCAAGATTATGCAAGATCTTTTCCACAACTTCACCAACTCTAGCTTTTGGTGATCTTGCTCATGATGATCCTTCAAGTCCTCTCCTAAAATATCTACCCAAACAACCCTTGAATATTAATCAACAGCCACAAGTCAGCTGGATGAAAACCTTAACTCCTACAAATAAATATTAAATGTCATATAAGTCAGCTTCCAAATAGCCTTACAAACATTTAATTTAACATGTCAGCCTGTAACAATAGTTACCAAAAATAAATGCACCAAGTTCGCCCAACAAATCACATAGAACTCCACTCGGTAAACTTGAACTATTGAGCAACAGTGAGATAATTGAGCATGCCAAGCACCAGTGTTGACTGAGCACAATAGGCATTTCTGAGTAACACTTTAACTAAGTGCCAAACATTACTGAGTTCCTTCAGTGACTGAGCTTCCTTCAATAACCAAGACCATCGACTAACACTACAACTGAGTAACACTGGCCAAATAATAAACACCCATGCAGTTTCACCAAGGACCAAGAATGCCCCTACATCATTCAACTCTGAAACAATCAACAACTGATGAAAACCCTAAGGAAGATATAAACTTGAGCTCGTAAACCTCCAAGTAATCTTCTTGTCTCAAAGTGTGCAAACCACTAGCTCTGCTATTAAAAACTATCAGATAACAATCTAATTTGCAATATCATGCAGGATCTTTTCCACAACTTCACCAACTCCAGCTTTTGGTGATGCTGATCATGATGATCCTCCAAGTTCTCTCCTAAAACATCTACCCAAACACCCCTTAAATACTAATCATCAGCCACAAGTTAGCTAGATGATATGCTTAACTTCTACAAACAAAAATTAAATGTCATACAAGTCAGCTTCCAAATAGCCTTACAAAAATTTAATTCAACATGTCGACATGTAACAATAGCTACGAACAATAAATGCACCAAGTCGGCCCAACAAATCACATAGAACTCTAGTTAGTAAACTAGTAGTACCGAGCAATAGTGAAATAACCGAGCATGCTAGGCATCGTTAAGCACCAGTGTCAACCGAGAACCATAGGCATCACCGAGTAACACTTTCACCAAGCACTAGAGATTACCAAGTTCCTTTAGTAGCTGAGATTCCTTCAATAATCAAGACCATTGGTTAAGCCTGCAACCATGTAACACCGGCCAAATAAAAAACACCCATGCAGTTTCACCGAGGACCAAGAACGCCCCTACATTAGACACCCCACATTTGAATAGATGTTCATATGTGATAAGAACATCTTCCAGGATTCAACATATAAATCCTAAATTGGTTCTTCACATACAAGTCCTCCACCTTTTCACTTTCCATACTCTTCCACTTCAACTTCCTCTATCTCTTCAAGTCTTTTCTTGAAAACACACAAGTCATTTCTCCAAACTAATCAATCATTTTCTCTAGAGCCACCAACTCAACTCGGCTACCAATACTCAGGCTTCTCCTACTGAGCATTGTATCCATCAAAGGCATTAGGGAGAAATTCTTGTCATTATTCTCAATAGTAAACACATTCTTCACGCAATCATACATAGCTCTGCAATCATATTTTCAAGGTCTACTAAGCAATATATGACAACTATTCATCTCCAAAATGTTATATAACACAAAATCCCTATACTGGCCAATCTGAACATCAATGAAGCATTGTTTTCTAACTTCTAGAGCATGATCATCTTGCATCTAGCCAATCTTATAAGGATGTGGATGTCTCATTCTACTCAAACCAAGTTTCTGAACCATGTCCTCAACAATGAGGTTATCAATACTACCACTATCAACAATAAAATCACAAAGTTTACCTCCAGACTTGCATCGGGTGCTAGAAAAGATACTCCTTTGACATGTTTCCTCTTTTGTACTGACCAATGTTCACTGAAGTAGCAATTTCTTTGATTCAGGTTGATTCTAAATGTTCTCATTCACCACAGTAGTTCGTGGATCACCAAGCTTCTTTTGTGTATACTCAAAAGAATGAGGTCCTTCCTCTCCATAGTTATAACAAGTACTCTTAAAGATAACTCTAGATGTCTTCTTCTTTGATTCTATAGGTTTCTATTCATCTTCTGTATGAGTCAGTTTATCCTTCACCGAGTGATCAATCTTCTCCTTCCCTCAGGAGTTACCATGTTGTTTTCTTTTCAACTTCTCTTCTACCTTTAGAGAATACTGATAAGCATCTTTGACAAAATCAATCTTTAGTATACCGAGCTCATCCTAAATATTGAATCTCAGACCATTCACATACCGAGCTACCTTTTCTTTACCAAGTTCTCTATGTCTAGACTGAATAGTAAGTTTTTAGAACTCCTTGGTATAATATTCAACATACAAATCCTTATGCTTCAGATTCTGTAGCTCTTTAAATAAGTCAAGCTCATAGTCAGTAGGTATGAAATTAGCTTTCTGCTTTGTCACTATCAACCTCCACTGATTGATCTTCATTTCACCTTCATCTTCTCTATCTCTTTGTAATTCTTTCCACCAAAGAGTAGCATGTCCTTTCAACTTAGTCTGTGCCAATCTCACCTGAAGAGGATCTTCAATTTCTTCTAGCTCAAAGAAATCTTCAAGTTCACCAATCCAATCAATCAATTTCTTGGGTTTCAAGGTACTAGAGAAAGTAGAAACTTCCATTCGATAACTAATACTTAATGAAGCTCCAGCTCTATGCAACCGAGCAGTTCTGTCTTCACCAGGTCTGTCTCTCTGGTCATCACCACTAGATCTAGTAGCTTAAAATTCATCAGCAGCTTCATCATAACCATCCTTAGTACCAACATTCTGAGGTACACTAGTAACAACTCTCATGATCTCAGTGACCATGTCATTCTTCATCTGTTCCATCTCATAGCTAAAATCTAATTTCACCTTCTCTGTAATCTGGGATTCCATAGTATCACAAAGATCAACAATAACTCTAGGCTCTAATCTTCTCAGAGGCATCCTTAAAGATATGCAAAACCCTCTTCAATAAATGCTCATCGACCACCTTATGACAATCTCCAAGTTGTATACAAGTCAGATGGAAACCTGCAACCTTGCAAAAAAATAGGGCACAATTCCACAAGTTTAGTGCCATGGATCTACAACCAAGATCGTACAATCTCTTCACCAACAAGATCAATTTTACAGGATCAACCCTTACAAGATCAATCTTCACTCCAGAAGATCAACTTTTCTCTGATACCACCTGATGCAACCAAGGATGGTGGATCCAATTAAGGACAATCCAAACCTTGTAGCTTCAGAATTATACAATGAAAAACTCAACAAGAACAAGATGTTCTAGATCAATTTTCATTAACATGCCCCATTGTAAGGCCTTCCGGGTTAGGGTCAATTACAAACATAAATAAGTTATTCAAGATCCACACAAATCCAATACAAATTTAGCTAGTTCACCTCTGGAACAATCAACAATTTTTGGAAACCCTAAGGCAAATCCAAACTTGAGCTCCCAAGCCTCCAAAAAATCTCCTTGTCTCCAAGTTTGCAAACCACTAGCTCTGTTATTACAAACTATTAGATAACAATCTGATCTGCAAGATCATGCAAGATCTTTTCCACAACTTCACCAACTCTAGCTTTTGGTGATGCTGATCATGATGATCCTCCAAGTCCTCTCCTAAAATATCTACGCAAACACCCCTTGAATACTAATCATTAGCCACAAGTCGGCTGGATGAAACCCTTAACTCCTACAAACAGATATTAAATGCCATACAAATCAGTTTCCAAATAGCCTTACAAATATTTTATTCAACATATCAGCCTGTAACAAAAGTTACCAACAATAAATTCACTAAGTCTACCTAACAAATCACATAGAACTCCACTCGGTAAACTAGAACTACTGAGCAATAGTAAAATAATCGAGCATGCCAAGCATCATCGAGCATCAGTGTCGACTGAGCACTATAGGCATTGTCGACTAACACTTTCACCAAGTGCCAGACATTATCGAGTTCCTTTAGCAACCGAGCTTCCTTCAATAACTGAGACTTTTGGCTAAGGCTGCAACTAAGTAACATCGACCAAATAACAAACACCCATGCAGTTTCACCGAGGACCAAGAATGCCCCTGCATCATTCAGCTTTGAAACAATCAGCAACTGATGGAAACCCTAAGGCTATTCTAAACATGAGCTCGCAAACCTCCAAGCAATCTGCTTATCTCGAAGTGTGCAAACCACTAGCTTTACTATTACAAACTATTAGATAAAAATCTGATCTGCAAGATCATACAAGGTCTTTTCCACAACTTCACCAACTCTAGCTTTTGTTGATGTTAATCATGATGATCCTCCATGTTCTCTCCTAAAACATCGACCCAAACACCCCTTAAATACTAATCATCATCCACAAGTTGGTTGGATGAAATGCTTAACTCCTACAAACAAAAATTAAATTCCATACAAGTTTAGTTCCATGGATCTACAACCAAGATCATACAATCTCTTCACCAACAAGATCAATTTTGCACGATCAACCCTCACAAGATCAATCTTCATTCCACAAGATCCACTCTGCTCTGATACCACCTGATGTAGCCAAGGATGGTGGATTCAATTAAGGATAGTCCAAACCTTGTAACTTTAGAATTAGATAGCGGAAAAATCAACAAGAACAAGATGTTCCAAATCAATTTTCATTAACATGCCCAACTGTAAGGCCTTCCAGGTTAGGGCCAATTACAAACAGAAACAATTTCTTCAAGATCCACATAGATCCAATAAAAACTTAGCTATTTCAGCTCTGAAACAATCAACAATTGATGTAAACCCTAAGGAAGATCTAAACTTGAGCTCGCAAGCCTCCAAGCAATCTCCTTGTCTCCAAGTGTGCAAACCACTAGCTCTGCTGTTAAAAACTATCAGATAACAATCTAATCTACAATATCATGCAAGATCTTTTCCACAACTTCACCAACTCCAGCTTTTGGTGATGCTAATCATGATGATCCTCCAAGTTCTCTCCTAAAACATCTACCCAAACACCCCTTAAATACTAATGATCAACCACAAGTCGGCTGGATGAAACCCTCAAGTCCTACAAACAAAAATTAAATGCCATACAAGTTAGCTTCCAAATAGGCTTACAAACATTTAATTCAACATGTCGGCATGTAACAATAGCTACCAAAAATAAATGCACCAAGTCAACCTAAAAAATCACATAGAACTCCAGTCGATAAACCAGAACTACCGAGCAATAGTGAAATAACTAAGCATGCCAGGCATTGCCGAGCACCAGTGTCGACCGAGAACCACAGGCATCGCCGAGTAACACTTTCACCAAGCGCTAAAGATTACTGAGTTCCTTCAGCAACCCAACTTCCTTAAATAATTGAGACCGTCGGTTAAGGCAGCAACCGAGTAACACTGGCCAAATAACAAACACCCATGTAGTTTCCCTGAGGACCAAGAATGCCCTTGCATCAGTTATCCTATTAAATATGCCTTTCAAAGGAGATTTTTTGTCATCTACAACTTAATTTTCAGCAATGGCTATTGTTCCAATTAAATTTTCTTTTATGAGTTTAGTTTTGATTATCCTCTTTACAAACCCATGCATTTGTCTTTTCATTTGTCCTACCCACAAATCCCAAGCTCTTCTTTCCTTCAAAGCAGCCTTGAATGTCTCTGATGGCATTCTCAATTCATGGAATAGTGGAACTAATTGTTGCTCCAAATGGATAGGGATACCATGCAATAATGTCACCAGCCATGTAGAGAAGCTTAATGTGACTGCTTACACCATCTATGTAGAGGAGGGTTTGAAGAGTGGAGTCATATCGAGTAGTTTGTGCAACCTTCATTTTCTCAAATACCTCATCTTGAAAAATATTGGAGTAAGAGCTAATATTCCTTCCCATTTTGGAAATCTCTCTCATCTTCAGCATTTGGAGTTAAAAAACAATAGTTTGAGTGGGATAATCAACCTTGATATTTGGCTACTCAGAAATCTTAGTTATCTAGATGTAAGCATTAACAAACTCAGAGGAAACCTACCGACATGTCTAGCAAATCTTACTTCTCTGTGTAGACTCAGTGTCCTTTTCAATGAATTCATGGGGCAAATTCCACTTACCTTGAAAAAACACTCCTTGCTCAACTTCTTGAGTGTTTCAGGTAACAAGTTCAATGGGAACCTTCAACTCACTGGGCTTTCCTCCTTTTTGTAGCTCTTTGCTCATAATTTTTCAATCCAAAAGAACATTTCTTCTTTGCATTTGACATTGCCATCCTCTATAAAGGTTCTCTAGCTTTCCCACATTACCATTTCACAAAGTCTATTTTATGACCTTGAAAATTTAAAATTTTTGTTCCTATCATATTGTTCTCTGAATATTAGCTCAAGTTGGCTTCCCCAATTCCAGTTAGCAGGATTGGATCTTGTCTCATGTAGTATTTGGTGGTTGATTTCCTGCATGGATTTCAAATCAGTGTTCATTAGGGTGGTTGGCATTGGCAGATGCCAATATTGTTGGTGAAATCCCCTCATGGTTATGGGAGAACAATCCTTGTATCTATTTATCCTTTCAAGAAATCATTTCAATGGCAGCTTTGTTATCCCAAGTAAAGAAATTCATTTCAATATTCTATTGGATGTGTCTAGTAATGAATTGACTAGACATATCGTATCTTCTTGACCTTAGATCTACAACTCTTCATGGTTAATGACAATTCTTTGATTGACAATATTCCTCCAAGTTTGTGCAATTTAAGTTACCTTGAAAAGTTAGATCTGTCTAACAACAAATTGAATGGAAAGATTCCTCCATGCTTTGCCAACTACAAGGTAATTCAAATGTTAAATTTGGGAAATAATAGTTTGGAGGGGTGTATACCCCAAGGGATCTTCTCGTCATCTTTGGTTGTTAGAAATAATAAGTTAAGTGGAGCCTTCCCATCCTCAATCACCAATTGTAAGAGATTACAATTTGTAGATATTGGGCAAAATGGATTTGATGGGGATATTCCACGTTTAGTTGGAAATCTGTCATCCCTTCAAGTGTTGATGATGAATGGTAATCATTTCCAAGGCAACATTCCTTCATAAATTGTGCAATTGAAGCAACTCTAGATCTTAGATCTTTCATCTAACAATTTATCAGGTTTTCATCCACAGAACATTGCATCTTTGGAAGCAATGGGTGTAGCAATAGAAGATGGCCATTTGTTATTTGCTCAATTGAATCCATTTCATCAAATATAAAAATATAATGGTATGAAGGCATACTCTGAGTTTGGGTTAATTGATACCATTGTATACAAACTTCCTTCTCATGATGAATTGGATATGATTGTCAAAGGATTATAGTGGCACTATTCATATGTTCTTTCCATGCTCACAGGTGTTGATCTCTCAAGTAATCAATTAAGTGGTGAAATACCATTGGATATTGGAAAGTCAAAGGGGTTGAGGTATCTCAATCTATCAATGAATAATCTCAGCAGAATTATTCCACCCAGTTTCAGGGATATGAGTCAACTAGAGTCACTGGATCTTTCTATGAATAGGTTATGCCGAAATATTCTTGCAGAAATTGAATTGGTGACTTAATTGGAAGTCTTAAATTTGTCTTACAACAACCTCTTAGGAAGCATACCTCAAGGAGGATAGATGATCACATTTGATAACACATCATATTCTGCAAATCCATTCTTATAGGGATGCCCACTTCCAAAGAATTGTTCTTGGCCAATGTTTTCTCCTCCCTTGCCTTTTAAAACTAACATGCAAGATAGAAAAGAAGAATTTAGAAATAAAATACCCTAGTATGTGATTGGAATAGGATTGTCCCATGTAATAGGTTATTGCTATGTAATGTTATTGCTTGTAGTGAGAGAAGGATGGAGAAAGAAATACTTGAAATGGGTTCATAAGATTTTGAAGCTCTTGTTTCCTTCCATACGCAATAGGAGATTTTGAGGGCTTATTTTGTCAACAAGATGAAGTAAAAGTACATTCCCAGGTGCTGAATTTTGTGCTTGTTTTTTAAATATTCCATCTTTTTAATATCTAGCATTACTTCAGTCTGTGTTCAGCAGTTCTCAGATGACAATCTTTGAAGAAGCAGGCACTCTTGCTAGTTGAGAGTCAAATTGGGATATGTTTCCTAATTTGTTTGGAGCAATTTTGATGATAAGTAGCATCTTGCTTCTCATATTGTTATTGTTTAAGGTGCATAATCATTTCTAAGTTTGGCCCTCTTTATTCATCTTTTTTACACTATCCAATTAATCTTTGTGGATATATTTTTAATATTTTACTATTGGAAAATTTATGGGGCCATAAAGTTATGGATTACCTTTCTATAGAGTTCACAGGTAACTTTAAAAGGGCACATTGGAAAGATTTCTCAGGTTTACCAGTTTCGTAGGATCAGATTGACAACTTACATTCTATATTAGATTAGAGGCCCATTTCCTATTTAGATGACAATGATAGGCTCATATGGATTAAGTCTTCAAATGGTTGGTATTCCGTTAAAGAAGGCTATAGATCTCTAACAAATCCTTCTCGAGAAGGGAGCAATATTCTATTCAGATTTTGTTGGCATTCAACAGTTCTCCCTAAGGAAAGTTCCTTTCTCTGGTTAGCCTTACCTAATAGGATACTTTCTAGTGATCGACTTCAAAGACTAGGTATCGCTAACAGCTTTCAGTGTGTTTTTTGTGGCAAAGTCCGGGAGGACACTAACCATCTTCTTCTTCTATGTGATTTTGCTCAAGAAATTTGGTCTTGGATCCTTACTAGATTGAGGTGGAAAGGTCGTCTTCCCTCCACATTACACTCTCTTTTAGCTCAGTGGCCTTTATTATATGGAGATTCTTTTTTTGCAGTGGTATGGAGAGTTATCCTAGCAAGAATAGTTTGGAGTATTTGGTGGGAGAGAAATAAGCGGATTTTCAGAAAAGAATTTAACTCAGTCTCTATGGTTTGTAATATTATTGAGAAATCAGTATTAGAAATGGTTAATACAGGAGTTAGAAAAAGTAAATGTTTGTCTTCCACATTCACATCACATGATTCCAAGCTTCTCAATCCATGGCCTTTGATTCAGATTCTATTCAAAGTAGTGCTGGTGGGGAAAATGAAAAAATAGGACCTTAGGAAAGATGTCAAGTGGCAACCTCTAGATGAATAGTTCATCAAAATGAATTTTGATGGGGCGTCAAAAGGGAATCCAGGGGTATCAGGTGTTGGTGTCATTTTTAGGGATCATGAGGCCAATATCCTCTAGGTTGCCTCATTTCAAATTCCTTGGGGGTCCAACAATCTTGCAGAGGCTAGAGCCTTACCTTTGGGTGCTCAAATGGTAGTGGATTTGGATATTAAGAAGATTCATTTTGAGGGAGATTCTCAATTGGTTACTTCAGCCTTAGTGTCAAATTATGCTGCTAGCTAGGAGATTAAGTACATTGTCAAAGAAATTTCTAAATTATTACCACTATTTGAAGAATTCAAAATATTCCATTGCTATAGGGAAGCTAATATGATGGCAGATTGGTTGGCCAATCATGGTGTCATTTTAGCAAATGGATCAAATATTTGGGATCATGCTCAATTGTTCAATTTGATGAGAGGGTCAAATTCTGAGGATCTCCTTAGAGCCAAGCTCCTCCATCCTCATAGAGGCTGACTTGTTCATCTATTGCAAAAGTATACTTTTGATTTGTTTGATTTGGAGGTTTCCTCCTATTTTTTGGGGCTCTGGGCTGGCTGGGTTCTATTAGGCCCATTTTCTGTCATTGAAAACCTTATGAAAATGGCCTATTTTCTCTGCAAGCTTTGTTTTTGTGTCCTGCCCTGTGTTCTTCATGTTCTCACCCTACCCTGGTCCAAACTGCATCTCTAAATTTGCAAAATCCTGAAAGTTATCCAAATTCTAAGCCAGTTGGAAAAATTTAAAAATCTACCTCAGTGTCGAAAACCCACAGTGTTTTCAAAAAGTGCATGATGTTTTCAGTCTGTGTGTTTTTGACCTACATTATTTTTGACCCTATGCTTCTTGCTTTGTGTGCTTATTTGTTGACATGTCGAAAACCTTGTGTGTTTTCAATCTTTTTCTGTTCTGAAAGCTTTGTGTGTTTTCGACAGCCCAGTTCCCTGTTTGCCGGTGTTTTCTCTAACTGCGTAGGTGCGATGATGGTGGGCCTGGGTTTTCAATGGCTGTTTTTGATTGGTTGCCACATGGCCACATGTCAGACTTCTCTGACATGCGATCATGTGACCGCCTACCAGCTATCTGTGTGGTCTCAGTTCTTCCCATTGTTCATCCTGCCTGGCAGTTTATTCCTCATTCCTTGACCTGGCGACTAGCAGTTATCTATTGATCTTCCATTTGTAGCAATTAAGCGGCTGAAATCCAGTGACTTGGTGACTGTTGTGGTGTGATCTTTGAAGGGTTGGTAGTTATTTGCTAACCTCCAGTGACTTGGCTAGTGGTTAGTCGTGTAGTCGCTCAATGTTTGGCGGTTGGTTTATGGGTCCTAGCTCTTTTCATTGTCAGGTGTAAGAGATTGAAGATCTATGGTCGGCATATGATCTCAAGGAATATTCTCAGCCTTTGAGATCATGCACCATCCATTGGATTTTATTCACTGGCTAGCAGGCACTAAGGTGGCATTGCAGTTACGAAGTTAAAGGTGAGGCTCATATCCGATTGGTCCATGTGGTGAGGACTTCTCAGACTTGTCAGCGGTGCCTGATATCAGTGATCGAAGATCTATGGTCAGTGTATGATCGCATGGAATATTCCTTAGCCATGTGATCATGCACCCACCATCTGATTTGGTGCCAATGGTTTGTTCATTGTGGGCCCGTTGGTGGAGATGATATGGCGTACGCGGGGGTGACGTGGTAGATCATGTGTTTGGCACATGATCTCATGGGAGATTTCAAGCCCATGAAATCATGTGCCTGCCATTCATTTCTAGGCTTGTGTGTGGATGGGTCAGTGGTCCCGGTGTTGTGTTCTGATTGGTGACTTTTGTGCCAGGTGGCAGAGGGTTTGCAGTGACCGAGCATGTTTGCCTTTGGTGGTGGTGTTGTGTCCATGCGGTGGTGGTCTGTGAGTTGCCACATGATCGCATAGCCCATCTCCAGGCTATGCGATCATGCAACAGATCACCACATGTCTATCGCGGTTGTGGAGTTGTGCGGTGGTGGTTGCGGCAGGGTAAAAGGAATTGTTGTGTCATATCTTCGCATAACCCATTTTTGGGTTATGTGATCATGCAATTAACCATTTGCATCACGGTTGTGAAGTTGTGCAGTGGGCCCGCAGTGCTAGTCTCATTTGATGCTCGAGTTTGATTGGTTGCCATGGGTGATTTGGCAATGGACTTTGCAAGGGGTTTGGGCCTGATTGTCAACTGCGGTTAAGAGTCTGCAGTTGCATGATCACAGGGGCTATCTTTCGGCCATGCGATCATGTGACCAAGCATATTTTCTTGCCTGATTTCCTGTGGTGGTCAAGATGGGACTGCGCGGTTGCGCGACTGTGACAAATGGCTAAGAAACATGATGCCCGTGAAGTGTAAAGTGATTGTTGCATTTCAAATTTGAATTTCCAGCGATAGAGGGTACTATATTTTTATGGAATAGAATGCCAGATTAGACCCTGTTTGGTGAGAAGAGATTTGCAGTGTGGTCTAGGGTGCCTGGCGGTTGTTTGCAAAGAGATTTGTACCGTGAGGAATGATTACACTCTTGGCTCGAGAGGTGTTTGTAGGTGGCCGATCTGACTCATTTCATGGCAGTTCCTAGTTTTCTGTCCTAATCTCAATGTGCTCATAATTGTAGAATCTGTTTGAGATTTCTTTCTCCAGGTTGCTTGGTTTCTTGCCCCTTACAGTAATCTCTGATGTAATTTTGATTGGTTTGGTGGGGTGGTTGAATTCTTAACCCTGGTTACCTGTTGCTTGTTGCATCCTATTGGTTTAGGATTTCAAGGTAACCAGTGGTATAAAGTGTTGAATTTTTGTCTTTTTCTGGGTTCCTCTCTTCCACTGTTGTGGGGACTAGTTCCGTGAATGTTCTTCCTGCCATGTATTTCCCTTTTTCTCTGCATACAGGGTGTTCCCTCTATCCTTTCTGGTTATGGGAATATAATGAAATTGTAACAAGATTGTCTTATGTATAAGATTTCAGCATACTTGTTTCTGCTCTTAGATTGTCTCCATTTGAATTTTGAATCATTAATCATACATCAAGGATGTTTGATTTGTCTGTTTGCATTGCCTAAGTGTTTGCAGGTGGAGTTGTCTTCACAGGGATAACTGGTTCAGAGTTAGTGTTCAGATATGTATGGGTTGGGGTATCAAAGATGCATCATTCCTATCTTCTAGTGGATGCTGGTTAATGTATTGCCTATTCCCAGGTCTTTCTTTGGATAGGTGATAGCGTATCTGGGTCCATAGGTGGTTTGGTAATGTGTGATCTAGTCAGGGTGAGTGTGTTGTCTTCTTGTTTCATAGCCCTATTACAGTGAGGTATTTGACTCTGCTGCCCATTGGATAAGGCATTGGTCTATGGGAGACTTGGGGTACTTTAGGAGTCCATTTAACCCAACATTAATCATTCATTTAAATCCTTTCCCTTCATGTTGGTACTAGTAGTAGGAGGTTTCTTTCTAGTTGTTAGATTCATTGCATGCAGATTAGGTTATTGCATGAGGTCATGGTCCATTAGGGTACAGGATACCTACAGGGGTCTGGAAACTATTCCATAGTAATGCATCTGCAGGCCTTTTATCCATCAACTCAGGAAGAGTCATGAGTGTGAAGATG
Source organism: Chamaecyparis obtusa (assembly GCA_027943335.1). Lineage (NCBI taxonomy): Eukaryota > Viridiplantae > Streptophyta > Pinopsida > Cupressales > Cupressaceae > Chamaecyparis > Chamaecyparis obtusa. Next base: position 44,891 of record BSBK01014147.1, read on the forward strand.
AGGCAATACCCACATGAGTGAATGTGGAGCTCAAAGCAGAGGGAGGATGTTCTTTATCCTCATCAATTGAGACTTTTTCCTTTGTCAGACTTTAGAGTGAAGACTAACCATTTTGTCAATCATAGTGTAAACCTGGCACCGTGTGGGAACAAGTTTAAAGACCAACAAAATGGTGACTCCACTGGGGAAGAGGTAAAAGATAGCAAGGTTTTTCACTTGGCTAGATCATCCCAGAGTCTGGTTATAAGATCAAAGAGTCAGATACAAAATATGCATTTGCAAAATCTTCTCACTGTGTGTTGAGTGGCGACTCTGAGTTCTCTATTTGATCAGTGTATTTCTTGATAAATAGTATGGCCTGATAAATTTTTGGTTGGTTTGAAGAGATACAAATCAATAAAAAAATTTCCTCTTCAAGGAGGTGGCGGCTCTGCATAACAAAGTTTCTGATGGAGCTATAGGATGAGCTCTGGATCTACCCTGCCCTCTAATCAGCATGCTGCAGAAACTTCCAGGTATGATACTTTCAATGATAAGAAATGTTTCCTTATGAGGTGATCTGAGCACTAAGAGAAGGAAAGTGGTGTGATAGAGAGGTTAGCATGCTTCAATGAATGAGAGTTGCAGTTCTAAAATTTTTTGGTGAAGCATGAGCATGGGTAGTGATCAGTATAGTCTCATTCTTCAGCCCATGAGTGCCCTATTTTTGTCCAGTTGGTGGTCTGCTCTCCCAAAGATCTAAATTCTCGCATGGGCACAAGTTACCCATCATCCCCAGATAGAGCCATTGTTAGGCCCATTTTCTGTCATTGAAAACCTTATGAAAATGACCTATTTTCTCTGCAAGCTTTGTTTTTGTGTCCTGCCCTATGTTCTTCATGTTGTCACCCTACCCTGGTCAAAACTGCATCTCTAAATTCGCAAAATCCTAAAAGTTATCCAAATTCTAAGCCTGCTGGAAAAATTTAAAAATCTACCTTAGTGTCGAAAACCCACAGTGTTTTCAAAAAGTGCATGATGTTTTCGGTCTGTGTGTTTTCGACCTGCATTATTTTTGGCCCTGTGCTTCCTGCTTTGTGTGCTTATCTATTGACATGTCAAAAACCTTGTGTGTTTTTGATCCTTTTCTATTTTGAAAGCTTTGTGTGTTTTCAACCGCCCAGTTCCCTATTTGTCAGTGTTTTCTCTAACTACGCAGGTGCGATGATGGTGGGCCTGGGTTTTTAGTGGCTCTTTCTGATTGGCTACCGCATGGTCGCATGTCAGACTTCTCTGACATGTGATCATGTGACCACCTGCCAGCTATCCGTGCGGTCCCAATTCTTCCCATTGTTCATCCTACCTAGCAGTTTATTCCTCATTCCATGACCTGGCGACTAGCAGTTATCTATTGGTCTCCCATTTCTGGCAGTTAAGCGGCTGACATCCAGTGACTCAATGATTGTTGTCACGTGATCTTTGAAGGGTTGGCAGTTATCTGCTAACCTCCAGTGACTTGGCTAGTGGTTAGTCACGTAGTCGCTCAATGTTTGGTAGTTGGTTTGTGGGTCCCAGCTCTTTTCATTGCCCGATGTCAGAGATCATAGATCTATGGTCAGCGTATGATCTCAAGGAATATTCTTAGCCTTTGAGATCATGTGCCATTCATTGGATTTTATTCATTGGTTGGCAGGTGCTGAGGTGGCATTGCAGTTGCGGAGTTAAAGGTGAGGCTCATGTCCAATTGGTCCATGTGGTGAGGACTTGTCAGACTTGTCAGCGGGGCCCGATATTAGGGATTGAAGATCTATGGTTGGCATATGATCACATGGAATATTCCTTACCCATGTGATCATGCGCCCAATGTCTAATTTGGTGCCGATGGTTTGTTCACTGTGGGCCCGTTGGCGGAGGTGATATGGTGTACGTGGGGGTGACATGGTAGATCATGTGGTTGGCACATGATCTCATGGGAGATTTCAAGCCCATGCGATCATGCACCTGCTGTTCATTTCTAGGCTTGTCTACGGATGGGTCAGTGGTCCCCGTTTTGTGTTCTGATTAGTGAATTTTGAGCCAGGTGGTAGAGGGTTTGCGGTGACCGAGCATGTTTGCCTTCAATGGTGGTGTTGTCTCTGTGTGGTGGCAGTCTGTGGGTTGCCACATGATCACATAGCCCATCTCTAGGCTATGCGATCATGTGACAGATTGCCATGTGTCTATCGTAGTTGCGGTTGCGGCAGGGTAAAATGAATTGTTGTGTCACATGTTCGTATAACCTATTTCTGGGTTATGCAATCATGTGACTAACCATTTGCATCACGGTCATGGAGTTGTGCGGTGGGCTCGTGGTGTGAGTCTCATTTCATGCTCAAGTTTGATTGGTTGCCGTGGGTGATTTGGTGAGGGACTTTGCGAGGGGTTTGGGCCTGATTATCGACTGCGGTTAAGAGTTCACGGTCGCATGATCATAAGGGCTATCTTTCGGCCATGTGATCATGTGACCAAGAATATTTTGTTGTCTGATTTCCTATGGTGGTCAAGATGGGACTGCGCAGTTGCGTGACTGTGACAAATGGCTAAGAAACATGATGCCCGCGAAGTGTAAAGTGACTGTTGCATTTCAAATTTGAATTTCCAGCGATAGAGGGTACCATATTTTTATGGAATTGAATGCTAGATTAGACCCTGTTTGGTAAGAAGCGATTTGCAGTGTGGTCTAGGGTGCCTGCGGTTGTTTGCAAAGGGATTTGTACCATGAGGAATGATTACACTCTTGGCTCGAGAGGTGTTTGCAGGTGGCCGATCTGACTGGTTTCATGGCAGTTCCTGGTTTTCTATCCTAATCTCAATGTGCTGATAATTACAAAATTTGTTTGAGATTTCCTTCTCTAGGTTGCTTGGTTTCTTGCCCCTTGCAGTAATCTCTGATGTAATTTTGATTGGTTTGGTGGGGTGGTTGAATTCTTAACCCTGGTTACCCGTTGCTTGTTGCATCCTATTGGTTTAGGATTTCAAGGTAACCAGTGGTATAAAGTGTTGAATTTTTGTCTTTTTCTGGGTTCCTCTCTTCCACTGTTGTGGGGATTGATTCCATGAATGTTCTTCCTGCCATGTATTTTCCTTTTTCTCTACATACAGGGTATTCCCTCTGTCCTTTCTGGTTATGGGAATATAATGAAATTGTAACAGGATTGTCTTATGTATAAGATTTCAGCATACTTGTTTCTGCTCTCAGATTGTCTCCATTTGAATTTTGAATCATTAATCATACATCAAGGGTGTTTGATTTGTCTGTTTGCATTGCCTAAGTGTTTGCAAGTGGAGTTGTCTTCCTAGGGATAAGTAGTTCAAAGTTAGTGTTCAGATATGTATGGGCTGGGGTATCAAAGATGCATCATGTCTGTCTTACAGTGGATGCTGGTTAATGTATTTCCTGTTCCCAAGTCTTTCTTTGGATAGGTGATAGCATATCTAGGTGCACAGGTGGTTTGGTAATGTGTGATCTGGTCAGGGTGAGTGTGTTGTCTTCTTGTTTCATAGCCCTGTTGCAGTGAGGTATTTGACTCTGCTGCCCATTGGATAAGGCACTGGTCTATGGGAGACTTGGGGTACTTCATGAGTCCATTCAACCCAACATCAATCATTCATTTAAATCCTTTCCCTTCATGTTGGTACTAGTAGTAGGAGGTTTCTTTCTAGTTGTTAGATTCATTGCATGCAGATCAGGTTATTGCATGAGGTCATGGTCCATTGGGGTACAGGATGCCTACAGGGGTCTGGAAACTATTCCACAGTAATGCATTTGCAGGCCTTTTATCCATCAACTCAGGAAGAGTCATGAGTGTGAAGATGAGGCAATACCCGCCTGAGTGAATGTGGAGCTTGACGTAGAGGGAGGATGTTCTTTATCCTCATCAATTGGCACTTGTTCCTTTGTCAGACTTTGGAGTGAAGACTAACTAGTTTGTCAATCATAGTGTAAACCTGGCACCGTGTGGGAACAAGTTTAAAGACCAATAGGTTCTCTCGGGACTTTCTCCATGTGCAATTTTCATTATATCTGCAATGATAGGGGGTTTTCTTACTGTCTTCTTTCCCCCTTGAGCATTTCTGAAGTAGCTTAATAAAGTTATAATGGCTTGGCCATTTTTATCAAAAAATAAATAAAATATTTTACTATTACTTTTTATAATATAAAGTATATGTAAAGGAAATGTCTTATCATTAAGATATTGAGTTGGAAAATCATAACTAATAAAGATACTTGTATGTGCTCTCACAGAATTAGCATCGAATTACCCTGGAAGCTTTTCATGTTTATTAATAGCTACTATTTAATTCTCAACAGAAGATTTTTTTTTAATAAATGATTAATTATATAAATGTATATAGCTAGCTTATATATCTTAAACAAAATTATATATAATATATTAAAAATGATCATTTTTAAATGTCAATTTTGTCACTTTAAAATAAAATGGATGCATTGATTTTGAACGAGTACTTTATTTCTTCAATCTTTAGCACATTAGGTCGTAGGAAATTTCATTTGTTAAGTTATCTTCACGACTCTTCAAGGCATAGCAATTGGTAAAATTCAAGGAACTTCAACTGTAGAAACTTCAAGTAATCGAGAAAGCTTTGGAGTAATCCAACCAGAAAGACATGTGAAGAGTTTCTACTTGGACAAGAAGAAGGCCTGATCACGTTCACCAAGCCTGCATCAACTCCACACCTAATTAGCAAAGTGTGAGCTAAATCTGGTAGATTGTCCCTTATAATTGGAGAGCTAGGACACACAACTCAACAAGTTGTAGTCAAGTTAATATTGTAAAATTTTGAAACTTATTGTAAGTTAGCAATTTTATATCATGTAATGTATGTTCTCGGAAACTAAAGTGATTCAATGAAGCTGTGGGTTGGATAAATGTTAGCGGGGAAAGTGTTGTTTGTTTCTACTGGTATTTCATATTTGATGTGTATAGTAGGTTGCACTCTCACAACTTTAAATACATTTGACAAAGATGGAAGAAAGGCTAATGCTTGATAAGCAAGTTAGCTATTATTGGCATTTCTGCATTAACTTGTAATTGTGAAGTTGATGTAGCAAATGAATGATAGGTAATGTTGCATTGCCTATTCTTCATACCATGTGTGTGTGTTTCACTTAACTTGAGTGTCTTATTTCATTGTATAAGTTCATGTTGCAAATTATTATGTATTGTTACACAGATAGTCTGATATGTGTTGATGAATAACAAATAACTTGCATTGTCTATTCTTAATACCTTGTGCCAGTTTTACTTCGATTGACCTTGTTCTTCCATTGATTTAATGTTTTTATTACATCTTTTAATTGCAAAATTTTAGCTAAACTTTCATATCATAAAATGGATCTAGGTATCTAGTAGAAAGAATAACAGAACTTGTTGGTGAATAGAGGAAAAACTTTAGAACAACAATAAATGAAAAATGATTTAATTATTAATAGAGTGCATCAATTTACAAATGTGAAACCCTTCATCAAAGATAAAAATAATGAAAGCCTGGAACAAATCTAGAAAATGTAGAGATGTCTTCCTTGGTTAGCTTACAATAAAATAGAGAAAAACATACAAAATTTAGTTATAGAAAAAAAACACAGAGTTGAGCTCACATTCCCCCTTTAGACTAACTATGGAGATAGAAGTCTAAAGAAAGGTAAGACAAAAGAGGGAAAGCCCTATGAGAACCAAAACCCCCTCAAGAACAAGTACATTACAGTGTCCTTCATCCAAAGCTGTCATATAAAGTGAAACTTCTACTTGGTGAAAGTCTTTGTGAAGATATTGGCAGCCTGTTTAGAGGTGGGAAAATACTGCATGTGAATGACCCCATCATGGATCAATCCTTGAATGTAGTACGTATGAATCTTGATGTATTTGGTCCATTATTTCTATACAAGATCTCTACAAAGTTTCAATATACTCTATTTGGCCGGCAAAAAGAAATTTAGATAATGAAAGAGGATACTAAGCTTAGATATGAGGTTCTATAACCAAATAGAGAAAAGAGTAATATTGATTGTACATCTATATTCAACCTTTTTTTGATGATAAAGTAATGGGCAACTACTTCTTCATGGCCCAAATTATGGGGTTGGACCCCAGACTAAGAACATATCTTGAAGTGGACATGTGATCAATATTATCACCAACCCAATCAAGATCCAATGTACATATCAAAGTATATGATTGGTAGCTTTCCTATATAGCTGAGACAACTCTTATGTGCATCTAGAAACAAACCCCACTTACATATGAGAGATTTGGATGAGATTAAGCAAGATAGAGAAGAATATCCACAAGCTAATGGAACTACATGTGCAATAAGAAAAAGGTCTATCCTTACCATCATGAAGCTCTATCCCAAAATGGAAAGTTGTAGTATAATTTAGCTTGTAGTAAACTATTCATATGAAACCAAACCAGGACATGCCTCTCATACATAAATTAAGAAATATTTATTCTTGATTCATTTTATCTTTTTCAAGTCCAAGAACAAAATAAACATCACTCATTTCTACCATGGAAACTCTATCATGCAAATCAGAGTTATTTTTAACAATTTTTATAGCTGAATTAATTGTTATTAGTAAATCATCTACATACATCACTATGATAAATAGAGATTTATATTTTTGAGCATCATATAAAAATTCGGATCAGATTTGCAATATGCAAAATTTTGAGATAGTAGATGAAAGTCTATTTTAGCATCCCAAACTCTAGGTGGTTGCTTGAGGCCACAAAGTGGCTTCATTAATTTCTTTACTAGATATAAAATTTATACATATCCTTATGGCTTGTTCATGTATATTTCCTACTAGAGACCACCATGAAGAATTGTGTTTCTCACATCCATGTCATGGATATACCATTTCTAGAAGCTACAATACAAGAGCCAACCAAATAGAGTCTATTATTACTAGTGAAGAAAAAGTCTCGTCATAGTGGATGCCATGAAATTGTTGAAATTCTTTGGCTACTAATCTTAGTTTTTATATATCAATTCTATATGCTACATTCATTTTCCTAGATACCCTCTTTGATCAAACAATTTTTTGATTAGATGGAAGTTGAAAAAAGTCTCATATTCGGTATGCAATGAAATAGCTATACTCCTTCTCAATGGATGATTCTCAAAGAGGAATCCCTATATCTTCTACATATGTATAAGGGTTGGATGCTAGATCTACATAGGCATACATAATCATGTAAGATGATGGAAAATAGGTGAAAAGGAATTCACTAAGATAGACAACCAAACTAGGAAGCTTGCACCTAAATGATTTCACACATTAGAAGGATAGTTGATCCACTAGGCCCAAGAAGGCTGAAGTGCTAAAAGTATATAAGGATTCCTTTTCTATAGATTTGAAATAGGACTCTGAAGAATGCATGATATACGAAAAATATCAAAGGTAAGATATAATAATGTGTATACATAGAGATGATAAATTGAAAGTCCAATTTGATAGTAGATCTGAAAATTGAAAATATTGACTAACTTATAATCCAAACTCTAGTCATAGAAGGCATACATGGGGCAACCTAGAAGATACAAGGTGAGTAGACTTGCAAGAGGCCCTGTGAGATGCCTGAGACTAAATTTTTTTTGTCAAAACTTTTGCCACCTATAACTTTGTGTCACATCCACCTATAGATTTTTTAGACTTGTGTTACCTATCACCTACATATTAAAAATCGGATAAATGTTGGGAGAAATGGTTTTACCTTTATCAAACCCCTATATAGGAATTAACCTTAAAAAATAAAATATAAATAATAAAAAAATGGGAACTGTGATATTTTTATTAGATGCTTGAATAAGAGAATAAGATTTCTTATACCTTGATTGAAGTAATTATTATTGAGATGGGATCACAAGTGTTGATTCGATAACATGAATAAATAAAGACCTAAAAGAAAATCGCAAAAGGAATAATTGCATAGTGATTGATGTAGCTTGTGACAAGATGAATAATATTGTGAATGCTTGAAGTGATTGATTTCTCCTTGAATGTTATGTTATGATAATAAAACTTAGATCTATATTAATATTTGGGTTAATAGAAGATTGATCATGGATGCCAAAATGAGGGAGTTAGTATTTCTTGTATACCTCTCTAATTCATTTTGGGGCTCTAAACTCAAAGCCCATACTAACATGGTTTTGGATATCCTACTAAACCACAATACCTTTCTCCTATTTAAATTTGGGCCACCTTTAAGTGGAACATGACCCCTCTCGAGGCATGAGGCAACCTATCTCGCCCTCTGCCTTATAGGACACATAGTTATATCTAATTAGGGGTCAAAATTAAATTACGGTTTAAAGAGAGCATGAGGATACCCTAAATGGGAAAAAAATCAAGGTTTTAATTTTCAATAAACACATATATGTTAGGCATAATAAAACAAGTCCTATGTCCACAAGAGATGAAAAATGAATGAAATAATTAAAGGAAGCACATCAAAAATTAAAAAACCAAGGATCTTAACTTAAAAAACCATGCCCAAAGGCAGACAGATAAAAATAATAATGGTAAAGGAAAATAAAGATAAAAAAAACAACACAACACAAGGGTTAGTACTAAAAAATAAAGGCTCGAAATCAACTAGTTGAAGAGATCTTGATGAGAAAAATGTCTCAACTACTAGTATCACACTCATAATATTATTACAAGAGCCTAAGTGATCCCATATGAAAAACAAGAACACACATCAAATATGATGTAAGACTTCATGATCAATGAACTAGAAAGGATTTTTATGCTTATGGGGTCACATGCAAAGGACAAAGAGAAAGAAAAAAAGGAATTATAGAGGATAGAAAAGTGGGTTATGTTGGGTGATCCATGAAAGAGCACAAACTCCATTAGACAACCAACTATGTTATGTTGTGTGATTTATGGGAAAGGAGGACGAAAAGTAGGACATAGTTTATAAAGTTATGTTATGCTAGTTCCACTCAACTCAAAGATGGATTATATAGTCTTAAATATTATATTATTCTATTAAACAATTATCTCCCTAGGAATCTACTATATAATACAAATGGGTGTGAAATGATTTCCCCAAGGAAAGCATGACCTTCTTAAGAATCTTCTATGTAAAAATGGCGCATAAGGATTGCCAAAAGTAAAGCATTATTTCCTTAGGAATTCTCTTTATAGTACTCAAGGAGACTGCATATATGCACTCCTCCTTAAGATTAAAATAGAGTTATGATGAAATCTAAAGGAAAATCAAAACAATGATATCCATCTTCAACACCAAGGTGATATCCTTCAAGCAGGAATGTATAGGCAATGTTAGCCAAAGAGTGAGGACTCTTTGGAGGAAAAGGCAGAGACAAATGTGTAAGAACATATCTCGAAGTAAATGAAAATAAATCCTTTGGAGGAAGACATAGTTGTTGTAATAAATTTACCTCCAAGAGGAGTTCTTGAACAAAAATATCATCTTTGATAAAGACAAGGGAAGGAGAAAGAGAACTGGCTTTTTCCTTGTATTGCTAGGTAAAATATAATTCTTGATGAAGGATGAAACATTTTAATTCCCAAGTAAGGGATTAGTTTATGATCAAAATAAAATTTAAAACAAGGAAGATTTTGTGACCAAGGATACACACCTATTGAATATGAGAGAAATTTAGATTGAATAAACAATCCCATGAAAGAAAGGAACCCAAATGATAAACAAGCACCAATCCACTAAGGAAAGTGAATCCTTAGAAAGGAAAAAAATGTTCATAGATGTAATGTTACCCCTCTAATGAGCAAGGAAAGCGAAAGGATAAAAAATTATAAAACCTACATGATATAATTTTTATGACAAGATATACACTCATAGTAAGGAAGAGATTGTAAACAAGGATGTCAATCTCCTAAAAAAGAGAAATATCATTGTGTAGATTAAACAAGACCATGGAAGGAAGGGCATTATGATAAAAAAGAAGCAAGTGAAAAAATATAAAATGGATCCTTTGGAAGGAGAATTAATTGAAAGGAGAACCCTTCCCCCCCAAGTGGAAAGAAAAGGAAGGGTACCTACTATGTTTCTCATAGAGAAAGATTGAATATAAAAATATATTACCATGTAAAAAAGGAGTCTCCAATAAAGTGGACCACTAAGGTCACATAGTGTAAGGCAACATAATATGTGAAAAAAATACTAATGCACATTTTTGAGATCAAGAAAAAGTATAAGATTAGTTGAATCAAAAAAATAAGATATCTATATACTAAGTCTTGATCAAATTGTCTAAATCAATATGATCAATAAGAGAATGGTTATTGCTATGATGAAAAAGACAATGAGAGTTACCATATGATTTTTCATTTTTTGGAAAATGAAAAAAAGAAACTTATCTATTTTGGTATCATATTTAAGCCTCCAAAATACTCTCTTAGCCAAGGCCATACAATCATCTAAAGGAGTGTTGTTATTAGATTGGGTTAGTAAAATAATTCGTAAAGAAGGAGGTTTAGGTTTTGATGAAGAAGCAATAACATTTAAAGAAAGAGGGAAACTATAGTTGTAAGGTTTGAGAACTATTTAGATAAACCTTTTAGAGGAGATATATCTTAAATTTCATGTTCCTCATCTCTTAGATAAGTGTTTTTCTTATCCAGAGGAAAAGATAAAGTCTCCTTTAGCTCGACACTCACATCTTCAACATCATCCACTTGCATATAAGATATTGTTATTTTTGAATTAAAAGGATGAACATTATTTTTTAAAGGAGAAACAATCATCAAATCATCAGCTAACTTTTTAGTTTGATTAACAATATCTTTTGTAAGATCTTTAGTGTATTTTTCCAAGTGTTTCTAATCCTTGAGATCTCTTCCCATAGTGATACTCAGTCTTTCCTTTATCCTAAATTGGGTACCGATATTGTTTTCAACTTTTCTTTTTCATTCTTAAGTCAAGAAGCACATGTCTTGTTTAGAATTTTTTATTTGAGTGTACATTATTTGACAAGATCATCATTTCTTCTTTTAGTAGGTGCGTACATTAGATAGATACTTTTCCCTAAATATTCAGACCTAGATTATAGATACTCATGTGTAGAATGATGACTCTGAACTTCACCATATAGATCAACTTCCACCTATAGACTACTATTTTTATTGATTGCATTCACAAGAATGTTTAGATTAAAGGGTTTATACTCTACATCAAATGGAGATATTTCTTCCTTCTTTTTCCTCTTTCCTTTACTCTACTTTTCTACATTCTTCTCTACGGCCATTAGCGACATTTTTCTGTTTTTGAAGGAGCAACATGGAGTCTTCCACGTGTCCACCCGACATTGTTTTGAGGTGTGCTTTTTATTTTATTTTTCCAAAAGCCCCACTGGACCACCAGATGTATTTCGAGTGCTCCCAAAATTCCCTTTTCTCTGGTGGGTCTGGGATTGTCTTAAGCTTTGTATATAGATGTCTCACCTGTTTTTTAGGAGGTTTGTTCTCACGAGGGATAGTTTTCAACACTATCTAGTGTTGCATGTCTTTTAATTCGCAAGCGAGACACTTTTTTTTATTATGGCCCGATGTTATTCTAAAGGAAGTACACATGGGTGTCTTACGGAGGATTCACAAGCTTCATCTTTTGTTTGAGGGAGTTTCAACGCCATTTCTCCATGCATCTTCCATCTGCAACCAAATGTTACCACACGCCTTGCGTCCATGAGCTGATTTTTCTTTCTCTTGTTGGCACAATATTTGATGAAACACCAACGTTTTGGTGCACGAGGAGAATTTACAGAGAAAAAAAGGGAGATATTATTATGCTATTAGATTAGGCACCATTTATCCTCTGTCTAGGTCAGCAATGGAGTTTTCATCATCTCAACCCCGCAGATTTCCACCACATCTCATGTCCTCAAACTGTTTGTAGTTGAATGTAATGATGTCTATTTTTCTCAGTTAGTATCTATAGTTCTAGAGGTTGTAATTGGAAGGGGCCTTTCTATTTTTTTGAAGAGAAGAACAATTTTTAAGCCTTAAGACTGTAATAAGCTTTGAAATTATCAATATATCAATCATGCTTTGGCATTTTAATATTTTTTACGTTTCATTTGTTTCATGAATGTTTTTTGTGTTGTTATTGATTTTAGTATATGCATCTATTATTGTTATTGAATAGATTATGTAATTATCTTCTTTGTTCTGTGATTGTTAGTGCATGCTTTACTTTAAGTCTCATGCTCATCATTCTTCTTAGATTCATGTGTGTTCGTACTCATATTGGATTTGGGAATTGCCTTGATATTTCATCACCGAAATAGCCTATGTATTTAATTTTAAAATGTTCCAAAATCTCAGAGTATCGCCTTAGTAGAATTATTCGTCTTTCCTTTTTCCCTCAACATGAAATTGAAGAGCCATCCTGTAAATCTCAGAGGATTCTCAATGATTAAGCATCAAGTACTACATGCACTAAAGCTTCCATAAAGTCAATTATAGCTGTTTTCTTCCTAACCTTTTGAAAATCTGTATTTCTTTTTTTAAAACTAATATGGAACCAAATATATTTGTGGCTCATTATGAATAAGCTTGTGCAATAATAACATTTTTGGAGCATGTATAGAATATTTCTATTTTACAATAGGAAAAGTTTGAAAATGATTCACCTTCCCTATTAGAAGTAAAGTCTTGTAAAGGAAAATACACCTCATCCATAATAGGGGTTTTAATAAACTTTACTCATAACATTTGATAGATAAAGGTTTATTTTCCTTAACTTTCATAGAAGCCTAGAACTCAATTGATTAATTTAACTATTGAAAAGAACTCTAACAATGACATTTTAGAAGAGCATTGATTATCAAAAGATTAGTAACTTGAGAAAGAATCCAATGAAATAAAGAATAGTCATATTAGTTCTATCATCTTGTATATTTTACTGAAGCTCAATAGAATGAATGATTTCCCTCTATTTAAAACTCTTGTTACTAACATGATTTTAACAATGGAAAAGTGAACAAAATAGTTGAGGATCTTCAAGAAGAATTTGTTGATTCTAGATACCATGCTTTTGCTGTATGTATATTATTTTGTTTAGATACTTTAAGAAAATCACAAAACCTTAGTGGAAGGTCCACGTTATTCAATAAGGATAATATTTGAAATAGAAAAATAACAATATAATTAGATAGGGTTTTTATACAAGTAGTTTCCCTATTTTCTAGTGGAAATGAGGGAATTTGAATTAAGAATGGAACAAAATTCACTCTTGTTGTCATTGGGTTAAAATTTGGAGTCCAAATTTGAGTGAAAAGCTAAAAACTTTGAAGAGCCATGATTTATATTTATGAACTAAGTCTCTAAATGACCTATTATAAAAAGTAGAAACAAAACAACTCTCTCCCTTATCTATTAAAAAATCCCAATAAAGCCCCATCTAAGATCTTAGCACCTAATCTATAAGAACTGATTTTGATGAATATAGTTCCAAACCTTGCCAATAAATACCCTTTATTGGATATCTTGTGTTTAATATTTTATGACAATATCAGGAAAGGTTACTCAAACCACACCTTCAAGACCACTTCTTCCCACATTTGCTAGGAGTTATTATTTTCTCTAAATAGAGGTATGGATTTTGGTCATTTCTCAGATGATGCCTAAATGTCATGGGATCCTTATTAGATCTAGAAAATCTTACACTAACCTTATTTTTAAATACTTTTCATCTTTGGAGTTTTGAATATTATAACCTCTGATTGTGGCTATTTGGATTGAAGAGACATTTACTCACATTATCATGAACATGATGAAAAGCTTGTCTATTTTGAGTAAAGGCTCCTTTTATATCTTGAACATGACCATGAAGAGAAACTTGTCTATTTGAATTGAAGGTACATATGCTTCCTAGGTGAAAATTTCTTTGAAAGATTCTTGTAGCTTAGTATGAACACTATTTTTGATACATTTAAATTATATCTAACTAGTGCGCTTCTCCAAAAAATCTTGTTTAAATCAGGATTTTGAAAATTTCCAGTTGGGGGAACCCTGTAGAATCTAGTCCTCATTATTTTCACCCAAATTTCATAAAGTAAGCCTCAACACATATCCATTATTTTTCAATTATTAATTTTAGTCTTGAATATTAGTTCATGACTATTTATCAAGAATATTCTAGTATAAGATAGTAGGAATACTTAATAGGATCACCATGATGCGTTATTTCTTTATACTTCTGTAGGTATCATTATTGAATATGATGTGTTTACATTAATGCTTAATGTTAGTATTTAATGGGAATAAAATATCTTCTACATATTTTTGAGTGAGTCAAATAAACAGAATCAAGAAGAACTATGTAGAGTTAAAAATAGTAAATCCAATTAGTCATTAAACAAGATCATTTTCATATTGTAAGAAATATGAAAATAGACATTTAGTAAGTCAATTATCTCCAGTGCTAAATTCCTTAAAGATTTCATTTACCTTGTCATTTTAAATATTAAGAATTCTATGCATCTAAAGATACATTCAGAAGCAATCTGAAATGGTTTGAAGGTCTTGATTTATATTTTTACAAAAAAATAAAAACTATTGTCCATAGATCGAAGCGATTCATATACATAGAATTAATGAGTTATGTAGATTTTTTTTTTATTAGGATCCATACAGATTTTGAAGGGACCTAAATGCCTATTTACAAAATGTTTCTCACAGGTACACATTAAGAACTAGGCGGCCAAACATAAGTAAAAGGGAGACTTAAAAAAATAGAGTAGAAACTAACCACAAAAGACAAGACTATATTAACTTTTTCAAAGCCTTGTGGCTTCAACCTCAACCTAGGTAATGTCCAACGCGATATTTTTTAAATCCTGTAGGTCTTGAGAGAAGTGGACCAAGGGTCTTTTGAGATTTCCTTATAGTCTAGTGCATGGCCCCTTGTCATTTTCAATCCCCTACATAATTTTAGCTCGTGCTTCCACATCGACAACCTGCACTTGGTTTGGATGCGTTTTCTCACACTTTCTAAATAACATCCTAATGTTCTTTACAATAGCTTTATTAACCCTGTCGCTAAAAGAAATCAGAGTGAAGAGATTATCATTGTTAGTTTTGAATTTGGTTTCCATGGCCATAATTTAGCTCTGGTAGTCCGTCTTCACTGTTTCCACATATTTATTAACTTTTCTCAAAGCGATAATAAGATTCCTTTTCTCATTCTCATCCCATGTCACTTCCTTCTGCGGTTTGTTTTCCAACTAATAGTGAATGGCTGATGAGCTATATAATATTTATTTTAGATATTAAATTTAGAATAAAGAATTTTTATAATTTTTAATTAAAAATGAAAGTAAAGAGTTATAAAGTATTGAAATTGATAAATTATACCATTATTTTATATATAAAAATTTAATTTAATGATGAAATATAGAACACTATGATAAAATTGCTATTTTTGAATTATGCACAGTAATTAATTTTAATGTTTATGAGCTTTTAATATATATTATATATTAAGATATGTCATTTCAACTATTTTTAAAACTTATTTTTATACCAAAACCTTTTGCCTTTGGATACTAGTTGAAAATAAATAAAAATTGATATGTAATATATGTTAATTTTATTTAAATAAAATTATTATTTAAATATTTAAAAATAAGTGAGAAATAATCTTCTCAACTAACAATAGAATTATCATGTATTAATAAGGTCAATTTATATTTTAAGACTACAAAGTGTAAATCAAATCTAAAAATACTATTGCTTGCTTCTTTTGGTTTATATTATATTTGTTTTTTTGCATTAACATTTCAAATCAAATTCAATAATCCATCATCAAGATAATAAGAAGGTTAGAAAGAAAATAACAATAACAATAATCTAAACCAAAAGCAACAAGTACTAACAATTATGGATTATGAAAAACTAATGTTCTTAATAGTAAAACTATTAATATATATTTTGGGAAGAAAATATAAATTATTCAACTTTAAAAAAAAGAATAGAATGTTTTTCCATATTCCCAAATTAAAGAATTAATTAAATTAAAAATAATTACTTTTTTTGATATATTTAATCAAAACATTTGCATTTCTACTTTAATAAATATTTAATTTTTTTGATAAAATAAACGTATCAAATTTTATTTGACTAATAACTAATTAAGTATCTTTTTTGTCCAAGTGTTCCATTTTTTGGTCAAAGAGCTAATCGTGTTGGGAAACATATTAGTTGTTATTGCAATTGTTGTGATCAATATTTTGACAATGAGAAAACAAGTAAAGAAAAATATATTGTAAATTGACATGGTAGAGATATAAATTTTTTATATTTTATCAATACAATCTAATTATCACTTGAATGCCAAATATATCTTAATCATTATAAATTTTACTATTGTTCTATTAATAAAATGGTTTAGAACAGTATTATGAAACTATTTGAAACAATTTCATGGGAAACTCTCCAAACTAAAAACATGATTCAATAGAATTATAATTAAATGACAATTCGCTTATTTCTTCTGAATTTCTAATCATCTAAGTCTAAAAAAGCCTTATACTTTGTTATCTAATCATGGTCATTATTTTTTAGATTAAACCATGTCGAAAATTATTAAGGAAAAAATCTCTACACGGTTTAATAAGAAAGATAACTACTATTGATCTTTGTGAAAATTACATATTATCCCATCATTATTGAATGACCATCTTTTTTCCATGTATTACAGTTTGTGAGCTGCTTCATAAAGGTGTCAAACTATTTATATTAAACTTTTAACTATTTATGTTAAAAAGTCATTAAGATTTGTTATCAATTTATAGTCTAACTAATAAAAATATATCTATAATCAATGTGCCAACTATTTATAGTTGAAAGTATTATTTTGTATAGCTACCAATAGATAGTGAATACATTGACTATAGCATCTAGTTGGTTGTATGATAGTGGTAGAATTAATTTTGAAGTATTGAATTCTTGGTAATGCTGTACTGAATTCTGGGAGAGATCATTATCAGATAAGAACGAGATATTTTCTACAGCATGTCAAATTGTGATATTGCTATCACAATTCAATTGTCATTTTTGAGTCAAATTCGTAGACCCATGTTCTATTAGTAGTAATTTACAAAAGCCCATCTTTCATGAGGATGAATAAAACACTTAACAGTCATTACATCTAGATGACCCTCACAAAGATGAATAGAACACTTAGCACTCATTATTCTATAAATATACCACTCAAAATCTAATTCTTTATCCCATACAACCGTCACACAAGCAATGGCTGTTGCGTGTATTAAGTTTTCCATTATCAGTGCAGTCTTATGTATTCTTTTCATAAACCCATGTATTGCTCTGCTAAATTGTCCTACAGAAGAATCCCAAGCCCTTCTTTCCTTCAAAGCAGCCTTTATTATCTCTGATGGCATTCTCAATTCATGGGTTAATGGAAGTGATTGTTGCTCGATGTGGGGAGGCATAACTTGCAATAATCTCACCAACCATGTAGAGCGAGTGAATTTGTTTGGTTTCCACGCAGCACAAAGCGTGCAGAGTGGAATTATATCTAGTAGTTTCTGCAACCTTCCTCTTCTCAGGTACCTAAACTTGAGGAGCGTTGGTGTAAGTGGTACAATTCCTTCCTGTCTGGGAAATCTCTCTCATCTTAAATATCTGAACTTGAAAAATAATAGCTTGAGAGGAGTAGTTCCCAACGTGATTTGTCAGCTTAGTAATCTTAGCTATTTAGATGTAAGCTATAACGAATTAACTGGAGTATTGCCACCATGTTTAAAAAATCTGAGCTTTTTTAAGGTCTGGGGTCTTTCCATCAACAAATTCAATGATACCCTTCAGCTTAGTGGGCTTTCCTCCCTTGAGCAGCTGTATGCTCGTAATTTTTCATCGCATAAGCACATCAGTTCTTCGCAGCTAGCATTGCCATCATCTATAAAGATTTCTCTGTCTCTCCTCGATTACCATTTCAGATACTTTGTTTGAAAACCTTGCAGAATTAAAATTTTTGGTTCTGTCATATTGTGTACTGAACATAAGACAGAGTTGGTTTCCCCAGTTCCAGTTAGGAGGTATAGATATAAGCTCGTGCAGTATTGGAGGTCAAATTCCCGAGTGGCTTTTCACTCAGTATTCATTGCAGAGATTGACATTGGCTGATGATAATCTTGCTGGAGAAATACCATCCTGGTTATGGGAGAACAATCCTCAGTTGTATTTGTTCAATCTTTCAGGAAATCAATTTTTTGGGCGTCTTAAAATCCCAATTAGATCTGCTCGTTGGATCACACTACTGGATGTATCTAGGAATGATTTAAGTGGACCAATGCCATCTGCGTGGCCTCCAGATCTACAGCTCTTGATGGTCAATGGAAATTCTCTAACTGGCAATATTCCTCCAAGCTTGTGCAATTTGACTCACCTGGAAAAGTTAGATCTGTCAAACAACAGTCTCAGTGGAAACATTCCTTCATGCTTTGTTAATTATAAGGTTATTCAAGTTTTAAACTTAGGGGATAATAGTTTGGATGGAAGCATACCCCAGGGGCTATGCGCCTCCTCTTTAATTGTAAGAAACAATAGTTTAAGTGGACCCTTCCCTCCATGAATCGCCAATTGTAATAGATTACAAATACTAGATATAGGGCACAATAAATTTTCTGGAGATATCCCACGGTCGATTGGAACCCTGTCAGCCCTTGAAGTGTTGATGATGAAGGGTAATTGTTTTAGAGGTAGCATTCCCACGGAGATTTTCCAACTGAAGCAGCTCCAGATCTTAGATCTTTCGTCTAACAATATATCAGGTTCTATTCCACGTAACATTGCATCTCTACAAGCAATGGCAGTACCACGAAAAGAAGGCCATGTGTTATCTATTCTGTTGAACCCTTTCCATACAATTGTTAAAAACAAACACCAGCGGTCATATTCTGAGCTTGGTCCTTTTGAGAGTTTTATGTCTTAGGTTTGGTCTCGTGATGAATTGTATATGACTGTGAAAGACTTAGATTTGCACTATCCATATATTCTTTCCACACTCACAGGTCTCTCTAACAATCGACTGAATGGAGATGTTCCTTACGATTTTGGAAAGTTGAAGGGGTTGAGGTTTCTCAATCTGTCAATGAACAGCCTCAGTGGAGCCATTCCACCCATATTTGGGGAAATGAGTCAATTAGAATCATTAGACCTTTCTTCAAACAGATTCTATGAAAGAATTCCTCTAGAGTTTCAATCTCTAACCTCCTTCGAATGCTTAAATTTGTCCAGCAACAATCTCTCAGGCAGCATACCATATTCTCAGAATCCATATCTGGAGGGATGCCCACTTCCGAAGAATTGTTCTTGGCCAGAATTTGCTCCTCCAAATCCTTCTACAAATGATATGCAAGACACAAATAAAGAATATATAAATGAGATGCCATTGTTTGAGATGGGACTAGGATTGTCACACGTAGTAGGTTTTTCTGGTGTAATCTTATTGCTTGCGGCGAGAAATCAATGGAGGAAGAGATACTTCAAGCAGGTTGATAAGATTCTGAAGCTTATGTTTCCCTCCATCCGTAACAAGAGATTATGAAGTCTTTATTACCAATAGATCGAGCAAAACTATGCCCTCAGTGTCCGTGTCTTGTTATTAAGGTATTGTAGATGAGTGTCCTAATCTTGAGCTTTTTCAAGTTCATTATAGTTTGTATTATCTAAATTCTACTTTTTAAGGGTTCAGATGTAAATATATGAATAAAAATAATTTCTTTAGTTAGAGTGTAGTTTAGTGTCAGTTTTGTTAATGTTTTATTGTCTATGTATCTGTAATATTTATGTTATAGACATCTAAATGGCAATGAGGTCAAATTTATTCTAATACATAAAAAAACTTGTTTCATTGTACATTTTTCTTATATTACAGTATTATGTTAGTGTAGAATTTTGTATCAACTTTCCTTTTGTTTAATGAGATAATTATAAAGAATTTCCTAAGCTTAGTGCATCAATATTTATTATTTAATTCAATTTTTATTAGCATAAGAAACAAGTATTTATAAAAATTATAATATTTATAAAGTAGTTAAATTTCTATATAATTTTAAGCAGTGGAAGTGCTCTCATGCAAATATTTAATTAGTGTCAGTTTTATTAATGTTTTATTGTCAATATAATGTTATAGACATCTAAATGACAATGCAATCAAATTTATTTTAATACATAGAAAAAAATATTTCATTATATATTTTTTCTATATTACACTATTAAGTTAGTGTAGAATTTTTTATCAACTTTTTTCTTGTTTTAAATTAGACAATTATAGCTAATAAAAATAAAATAGAGTACACTCCTAGAAGAATAAATTGCAACAATTGCAAAACTCTAATTTTAAAGGTGAAACTAACCTAAGAATGTGATCGAATAATTTTAGAAAGACGTCAATATGAAAAGCACATAAGAAGGTTTGATTCTTTGCTCTATGCAACTTCACTCAAGAAATGGCTATTGCGTGTATTAATTTTACCTTTATCAGTGTAGTCTCATGTATTCTTTTTATAGAACCATGTACCGCTCTTCTCAAATGTCCTGCTGAAGATTCCCAAACCCCTCTTTCCCTCAAAGTAGCCTTGAATATCTCTGATGGCATTCTTAATTCATGGGTTAATGGAAGTGAACGTTGCTCCATGTGGAAATAATATCACATACCATACCTTGCAATAATCTCACATACCATGGAGAGCAAGCCGTGCAGAGTGGAATTTTCCTGTTAGTTTCCGCAAACTTCTTTGTCTCAAATACCTTGAGTTGAAGAGCATTGGTGTAAGTGGTATAAATTCCTTCCTATTTGGGATAGCTCTCCCATCTTCAACATCTATAGTTGAAAAATAATAGTTTCAAAGGAATAGTTTCCCCCATGATTTGTTAGCTTAGTAATCTTAACTGTTTATATGTAAGCTATAACCAACTTACTGGAGTATTCCCAGCATGCAAGTCAACAAATTTAATGAAACTCTTTAGCGTAGTGGACTCTCCTCACTTGAGCAGTTGTATGCTCGTAAATTTTCATCGCATAAGAACATTACTTGTTTGCAGCTAGAATCAACATCCTCTCTAAAGATTCTCTGGCTCTCCTCAATTACCATTTCAGATGCATTGTTTCATAACCTTGCAGAACTAAATTTTTTGGTTCTGTGGTATTGTGTGCTGAACATTAATCTGAGTTGGTTTCCCTAGTTCTAGTTAGGAGGCATAGATATAAGCTCATGTACTATTGGACATTGAGTTCCTGAGTGGGTTGTCACTTAGTATTCATCGCAGATATTGACACTAGCTGATAACAATCTTGTTGGAGATATACTATCCTACTTATGGGACAACAATCTTTAGTTGTATTTGTTCAATCTTTCAGGAAATCATTTGTTTGGTAGCCTTATTATCCCAACCCGATCAGCTCGTTGGATCACACTATTGGATGTACCTAGGAATTCACTAACTGGACAACATTTCCATTTGTGTGGCCTCTAGATCTACAACTCTTGATACTCAATGACACTTATCTAACTGGTAATATTCCTCTAAGATTGTGCAATTTGACTCAAAACATTAGGTCTGTCAAACAAAAAACTAAGTGGCAACATTCCTCCATGCTTTTCCAACTATAAGGTTGTTCAAGTGTTAAATTTAGGGGATAAGAGTTTCAAAGGAAGCATACCCCAGGGGCTATGCTCCGCATCCTTAGTTGTAAGAAAATTAAGTGGACCTTTCCCTCTATCAATCACTAATTGTAATAGATTATGAATACTAGATATTGGGCACAACAAATTTAGTGGGGATATTCCACTGTCAATTGGAAACCTATCGGCGCTTGAAGTGTTGATGATGAAGGGAAATACTTACAGAGGTAGCATCCCTTCTGAAATTTTCCAACTGAAGAAGCTCCTGCTCTTAGACTTTCCATCTCCACATATAATAGGTTTTTTTCCATGTAACATTGCATCTCCACAAGCAATGGCAGTATCAAGAGAAGATGTCCATGGGTAAAAGCACAATCAGGTATCACCTTTTTGGCTAACTTATCAGCATAGCTCAATTTTAGTATTTCTAACTAAAAATTAATTTTAGTCAAACATATGGTCTAGCTAGATTCATTATAACTATGTTAGATAAGTTCTTTAACTTTTCCAATTGGAAATATCTATTAAATGCATGTTTTATACCACTTTGGGTCCAATTACCATAAAAATAAAATTATTTCATAAAAGTGGCGTTTCAATAACTCCTAAAAATTTTAATGACATTTTTTTGAAAATTAAAAAATACCCTTTTGTAGAGATCAGAGTCAACAATATCCTCATATAGATTTTATAGTATTTTAATTAGACATAGTTTATTGTAATTAAAAATATTACAAGTAGGTATTTTAACAGTCAAGGACATGTTGATTCAGAGAAAGAAAAAAATAGTTAATCATATTAAATAAATTTTAAAAACACATGGTGCACTAGAGGAGAGAGTCCTCTTCAAGAACATGTATTTCATTTTTTGATTGGGATAGATTTTTTATGAAAAATGTGTTGAGAGATGAAAACTGTCGATTTTAGTGATTTGGAATTTGAATTGTTATAAAAGAGAAAATATAGGTCACAAACCAATTTTTATTTCTTTATGCACTAAATATATATGTCATCTATGACATATTTTGAAATTAGGAGAAAATATGTTTATTTACATATAATTTTTGGGTGGGAACTAAACCCCTAATTTTCAACATTTTTCAGCAGTTAAAAAATCATCTTTAAAAATTAAAAAAACATATCAATTCTTATTCAAAAAAATATTAAAAATATTAATCATAAACTTCATCCATTTTATCACATTTAATTAGTTTACATCATCTTCAAATTCCAAACATAAATGTCATTTTTATACTATTGAAGTTGAATAGCTTTGATTTTGTTAGCCTCTTCCTTTATAAAAGGGTGACAACTTATTATGCTTTTACCCCCATGTTTTATCTATTTTGTTGCATCCTTTCCATACAATTGTAAAAAATAAACTCCATAGGTCATATTCTAAGCTTGGTCCATTTGAGAGTTTTATGACTGAGGTTTGGTCTCATGATGAATTGTATGTGAATGTCAAAGAATTGGAGTTGCACTATCCATATATTGCTTCCACACTCACAAGCATAGATCTTTATAAAAATTAACTAAATGGATATGTTCTTCTTAATTTTGGAAAGTTGAAGTGGTTGAGGTTTTGCAATTTGTCAACTAAGAACTTCAATGGAGATATTCCATCTAGTTTTGGGGAAATGAGTCATCTAGAATCATCAGATCTTTTTAAAGAATTCCTTCAGAGTTTAAATCTCTAACCTCTTTTGAATTCTTAAATTTGTCTAACAACCTCTAAGATAGCATACCACAAGGAGACATATGGTCACATTGGATAAAACATCACATTCTTAAAATTTATATTTGAAAGGATGCCCATTTCTAAAGAAGTTTTCTTGGCCGATGTTTTCTCGTTCACTTCCTTCCAAAGATAAAATATGCAATATGAATATAAAGATTCCATAAAGTAAATGTTATGGTTTGAGATTGGACTTAGATTGTCACATGTAGTAGGTTTTTCCATTGTAATGTTATTGCTTGTTGTGAGAAAGCGTAGATGTAAAATCCAGCACAAACTATAAAATTGATTTAACACATCAAAATATTTAATTTTTTCAATATTTATTACAATACAATTCATCTCACTATAGAGGTTACATTTTTTTTATCTAAATAAGAAATACTAGAAGGTGGTATTTTAAAGAGGTTGGACCATTTAAAAATACAACAATTCATTGCATTACCAATAAAGAAACTTCTAAAACATCTAATTGTCATCTATGAAAATTTACTAAAATTATAAAGAAACATATTTAAAATCTCTCCTCTCTAATAACTCCAACTACATACTTGGAATTACTATTTCAATTTATAGTTGTATGTTTGAGTCTTTATCCAACATACTCCCACTTGATGCTCAATAGGCTCATAAATTGAATCTATGCAACTCACTATGAATAATTGTCATCACTATTCTACCAAGTCTTATAAACCCACAAAATAGACTTCTTATAGAAGTGTCAATCACTCTCCTTGATTAGATATCACATGATTTTCTCCTCCTTTCTCTAACAAAAAGAAAACTAATCACACTTCATTTGTACATAATTGTTATTGTTGACTATTATTGCACACTATTTAAGGATATATACTAGAGTTAAATAATACTAAACTTCAATCTCAAATTTACAAACATTTCTTTGTTGGGTGTAATTAATTTTATGAAAGGGTCTCATTTCATGTTTCCTTTATTGAAATATTGTCTACCTCATACGTATACTTCTACCATATGTAGACCATATTTATATTATGGAAAAAAACTATTATAACACCTCATCTTCAATCATCTCCCACAGGGATGATTGACATGACTCCTGACCATATTGTATGCATCTATTTCCTTGACAATCTTCACACTTATTTTTTTTGTTTCATCCTTTCTATTTCCAAAAATTATTTGACATTTAAAAAACATTTATTAAACTTCTCACAAATGTTCTTCACATGAACCTCTCAATGTGACAAAAAATACCAACATGCATCAACAATATAACTCCTTTGAGGCTAAGATCTCCACATGTCAATTCTTCATGCTTCTATGTTAGCTAATAACTTGATAACCTCATCAACAACCTTAATAGTTGCAATATTTAAATATATAAATAGATTCTTTAAATGAGAAAAATCCATAAACCAATCTCACAAACACACAACGTACACTCTTTAAAGATTACACTCATGATCTTTGGCCCTCCTCTGAGAGAGCTAAGCCCAAACCAACTTTAATGCCACTTTGTAGATGTACAATCTGACACAAAACACAAAATTGAATTTAGCACACCAAAAATTTCATTTGTTCAATATCTATTATATTACAATTCATCTCATTATAGAGGTTACATTTTTTTATCTACATAAAGAATACAAGAAGACAATATTTTATAGAGCTTTCACCCTTTAAAAATATAGTAACTCATTGAATGAAAAATAATGAAGCTTCTAAAACATCTAATTTCCATATGTGAAAATTTACTAAAATCACTAAGAAGCATGTTTAGAATCTCTATCTAAAAAATTCAACTATATTTTTGGCATTAGTAATTCCATTTCTTGTTGCATGCTTGCATCATTATCCAACAAAAATCAATGGAGGAAGAGATACTTCAAGCAAGTTGATGAGATTTTAAAGGTTATGTTTCTCTCCATCTATAACAAGAGATTATGAAGTCTCTTTACAAATAGATGTAGTAAAACTATGACCTAAATGTCTATGTCTTTCTTTTTAAGGTATTGTAGATGAGTGTCATAATATTGAGCTTATTCAAGTTCATTGTAGCTTGCATTATCTAAAGTCTACTTTTAAGGTTTTAGGTGTAAATATATGAATATATTTTTATTTTTATTTGTTGGGATGTTGTTTAGTGTCCTATTTGTTAATGTTTTATTGTCTATATTATTGTAAATTTCATGTTATATCCATTTAGATAGTAGTGAGTACAAATTTTCTACAATATATTAAATAAATTGTTTGAGTGTATGTTTTTCTTACATTACGGTATTATGTTACTGTAGAATTTGGTATCACTTTATTCTTGCTTATAAATAAGATAATTATATAGATTGTCCGAAGCTAAGATCATTAATTTGTTTATTATTTAATTTATTTTTTATTAGCATAAAAAAATATTTATGAATTCAAATTTTTATTAACCAAAGTAAATATCATTTATTTTGTTAATATTATTATGAATATGAAATAGTTTATTATATTACATTATTTGAATTTTTTTAGTTTTAATATTTTATGAACATCTAATTAATTTGAAGTCTAATGACAACGCCAATCAAAATAATATTAACACTAGAGTTATATGTTCAACACAATTTGGTTCATAATTTATAAACTTAATTATTGAAATCTGGAGTATGAAAGAAATAATTCTATGAAATAAAAAGAGGTATTCATAAGCATTATTAAATCAAGACATGTATGAATTTTTTTTATTTACAAATGACACTATTTTTGTTTCATGAATAGTCAAATTTTTGTTAAAAGAATATAAACATTAGATATTCACAAAAAAGGGGGTTGGGAGATACAAGATCACCCCATGAAAGTTCACACACCACAAGGCTTGAATCACAAAGTATTCATCAAAAGCTTATAAATTAGGCCTTCAAGCTTCAAGAGCAGTGCGATCTGAAGGAGGAGGAGCTTTGTCATCAGAACCGCATACATCCCTGGGATTGGTAGGAGGATCAGAAACTTACCACCCATCAACAACATCATCATTATCTTCTTTTTTCTCCTCCGTCGATGGCAGAAAAATTGTGAGAGATAGGGGGGAAGGACCACTTAGAGGAGCTAGCCTCTGGCCAAATAGAGACACCATAAGCAACATGAGCAATAGGAGGGGCATGAGCTACTGGGGACTAGCTAGAGCCACAAAGGGGGATAGAAGCCAAGTGGTGCCACCAACTAGCATTGCCAGCACTAGGAGAGTGGTGGTAGGGAGCTTGTGAATGTGGGGTGGGAGTGTGGTGAGCTGAAGAGCTGCAAGCCTGACAGTGACCCTAGGGCGGTCAACAAAAATAGAGTAATGAGGAAGTCTGGAAATTATACAAGGAGCATTGCCCCAATGATGAAGCCTCTCATGTGGATTTATGGAATGTTGAGCTTCCTTAAATTGAAAAGAAACTAGATTACTAGATTACTAACCCTCTCTCTCTTGCTGGAAACATCCAAATTTTCTCTAAGGTTTTGGGTGCCAGCCATGTTTATTACTCTTCTTGCTAGACTCCTTCTAAAGCTTCTTATCTTAAGTTGGATCATCTTCTTAGAGACTTCCTCCGGCTTCTGGTGCTAACCATCATGACTTTCACAGAGTGGCCTGGAACTATTGATACCTACCCAGGAATCTGGAGGCCTTGGCCTTCTCTCCACTCAGAAATAGGGTCTTGCTCTTTGTATAAAATGGATCATTCATGCTCTCACAAGTGGTGAAGCTTGGAAGATCATAGTTACACACTACATTTCTTCAATATATCCTGCTCACCGACCATCTTGGAAGGTGATTGGTCTTCAAATCCTTATTATTATGTGGGAGCCTATGCATATCCAAGGCACCTTTGTTATGAAGAGCATTTGGAAGGCCCGAGAAGCTGTAACGCCATAGCTCCACTTGGCTAGAAATGGTTTTTGTGATGGCTTTCTTTGAACCAACAAAAGCTTTCATGGTCACCTCTTTTTTCCATTCAGGGTGTCCCTTTGCTAAGAATCAAGGTGTTAGTGCTCTAAATTTTTTTAAATGTGGTATCAAATGAAGATCTCCTTTCCAGAGTCTCCACGAGTGTCTTCTCTTGGGAAGAAATGAAGATCCAATTCCATCTTGCTTGACCAAGTCGTTAGATTTTTGATCTGTTGGTCTCTACCATTCATGATCATTTACTACATAAGCTGGGTATTTAGTCTATTCGACCTTGGGGGAAAGATTGGAATCACACTTATTTTTAATAGTAGAAAAAAAGTTCATCAATATTAAAAAATGATGCAAATATTAACAATTATTTTAGAAATTTTAACAAATAATTTATTTTAGAAAATGGTACAACATTAAATTAGTGAACATAATTTCTACAATCAAAAAATGATTAAATTTATAGAAATTCTATATTGTTAAAACTTGAAAAAATTATTACTAATTTTCATGATTATTAGGTTTATGGTTTTTTTTCTCTGAGCTTACTAAGCCAATATAATTACTTTTAAAATAATATTTTTCCAGATACTTAATTCATTCTCATTTTAAAATAAAAAATACAAATAGAGCACACTCTTAGAAGAAATATTTACTATTTGGAATCTTAAAATAAATTGCAAAATTTTAAAAAAATTCTAATGTGAAAGGTGAAAAGAACCTTAGAATGAGGTTGATTAATCAATTGAGAAGGAGATTTGCATAAAATGTGTTCTTTCATATATGTTACAATAGAATTTGAGGATGTACTCTTATTTTATATGATCTAAAACACCTTAAGTTATTAAATTTATTATTGTAACTTGAGATATTTGTAATTAAAAATAAATGATTAGATTACATATATATTTAAAAATCATACATTATTTATAATTAAAGTAGGACAAATAAGAGGCTCTTTAATATTTTTGAATAAATAAGAAGCCTGAGAAGGGGGCTAACCCCTCTAGGAAAGAAGTCTAAAGATGAAAGAAAATGCCATCAACAACACATAGACAACATAACAGATGTTGACTAGTTAAAAAAACATAAAGTACAAAGGCAAGGATTTGTTCAAAGGAAAGGCCAAACTCACACTAGAAGAGAATATGAGCTATCATTAGGCTCCCCAGTAAAATAAACTCTACTAGGGAAGTTGTCATTCCAATGGCCAATGCAATGAAGAAGTCGAGTAATGCTAGCAGAAACATGATGTAGAGAAGAAGTAAAAATAGTAGTACAATGATCCTCATAGCCATAGGGATTTTTTCCTATAGTAGGGGAAACATCCAAGGTTGTAGGAAGAGTAGAACTCATATTAGAAGGATAAGATTGAACCCAAAAAGTAGGGGCATCATCTAAATTTTCATAAGGGGTTTCATCTTCATCAACAACTTGTGAATACTTGGAGGAAGAATTAGAAGAATGGACAATCAAATGATTCTCCCAAACATCCTTCCACATAGAATAAGAATCCTTCTAACGTAGAAGAAGGTAGTTATAATTCATGTGTCCAATGGATAAGTAACACTAGAAATGGAAGGGAAGACCCTCGTAATCTAGTGCTTGAGTCCATTTTCACTCCCCAATCATGAGCACCACACCCCCTGGAAGCGGTGTGGAGATATCCATATCAACTAGAATGCTAGTTCAAGTAGAATGGCCCAATGTGGCCATAGTATCATCCACCTTCAAAAAAAGGGCAAGTGAGTTTCTAATGGCCTCAAAGTGAGACATCTCCATGAAATAGAGTGAGATATTAGGAAGGTGAACTTATATTTAAAATGCATTGAGTGACTCAATAAGATGACTAAAGGAATGTGGTCGAGGGTTTGATAGAAAGGGAAAGATTCCCACAAACCCACATCTTGTTCAAAAGTAAATCATGATCTTCAAAAAAAGAAAATAAAGCAATAAAAAGCCCCTTTACAAAAGGGTATAGCTGTATATTACAAGAAACTAAGGGTCGTCAAGAACTAGTTACCTAACAATGTAAATCTAAAAGAGAGGGCCAAACACTTATGAATTTGTAGTCCGACGCATGATGTTAATAAAAATCCACATTGTCCATCACATGTAGGCCACAAACCACCACAAGGGAGGTCTTGACATAGGAAATTGGTTGATATTTCTCCCTTGAAAGGATGGAAGTGACAGATTTGGTAGCATGAGTATAGCTCCTTTTACCAATATTTGTTTTTTAGGAGGAACTCTATCTTCAAAAAGCCTAGGGCCATAACCACTAGTACCAGGAGAAGAAATGATAGGATGTAACCCAAATTGTTTCCCAACAAAAGGAGGAGACAAAACATGTGGACCAAAAGTTCCTTAGGTAGAAACCCCTAAGTAAGACACGCCCTTAGTTAATGAACTAGAAATTCCCAAGATAGAAACCCCCAAGTATGGTGCACTAGAAAAAAGTAGGTCTAAGCACAAAGGAAACTCTCATCAAGTGGGAAACAAGTTTTTTGTAGGGAAAAGTACCCCGTCACCAACCATAGAGGCAACACTATGAGAAAGTGACGAGGAGACATTGAGCAAACCAACAATCGACACAACTTTGAGAGAAGACCCCGCAACATTGATACCATTATGTCCAGAACTACATGCAGACAAAGTGGCAATTGGGTGGGCAGGAGAAGAAGATGTAGACATTTCAAAATGATGACACAATTTTAATGTTATAGGTCCTTTAATGTTTTATACAAGTAAATATTTGAATTATTAAGAAAAATCATAAATATAAAGTTTCCACATTGGTCAATTATCAATATTACTATTTATTATGTTATCTTTTGTAGATAATATGATCACTACATATATTTTGATCATCTATCTTAGTACTCATATAGAAAAGTTACAACATATCACTAGTAGATCTTCAATTATGAATATTATTCCTTAGGTTCAAAGGAAGACCTTAAAGTCTCAAAGTTTAGTCTGTCTATTTCAATTTCTGTTGTTGGTGTATTGGATTAATTATTAGTTTTAGATTAATAAATAAATTAAACAAGTAGCTAGTTAACTTTGGATCTTGTTCTCATAAGATAATTTTAGGTAATTATTTATAGAAATGCAATTATTTTTAGTCATTTGCACCTAATATTGTTAAAAACTTGATGGATCTATCCTCTGAATATGAATATCAATGTTTTATTCTACAAATTCAATTTAGCATTTTTCTCATTCATTCGGTATTAGAGTACATTACTCATTCTTTGCACCTATTTGTTACCTAAGGGGACTCAAATGGTGTAAATCTTCATTTTTGTCTCTTTCAACGTCAACAAATATTTAGCAATCTTGCGATTCTATAGGATGACATGAGATATGCAAATCAAAATGATCATTTTAAAAACTCAAGTTAGTATCATAGTAATGGTTTCCTTTTCAAGATTATTCATGTCATGAGAGTTCTAAATGGAATAGAGGTCTTGCATTTGTCATCTTAGACCATTTCTATTGTATGCATACATTGTAGAGATATGATACATAGTATATTGTTTAGTTGGAAACATTGCTTCTATCCACTTCAGGAGGAGAAAGAGATGTATTTCAAGGCATGTTGTTTATAGTAGTGGAGGAATATGTAAGAGATATTTAAATCTACAATTTTACCAATTTAAACTATTTTAGCTTCTTTGAGGAGTTTGAAGCTTTGAATTGGAAACAAGTTCATTTATCTATAAATTTATATCTAGTTGGTAAATTTTCAACACCAATCTTATATATGGGCTATTTCAGATTTAAGTGAATTCAAAAGAAACTAGATCTAAAACACGTGCTACACCTCGTAGCACTAACCACACCATTGGAAAGTTTCACTACTTTTATAAGAACTCCACTCAAATGTCTCCTTATGATTAAGGTAAACGTTCCAAATTCCTTTTTTTAAATAAATTATAGTCTTAATATCTCTTCTCTATCATTGGTATAAGTACAAAATTCTATCTCCTTCATTCCTTTTCTCTCACTACCATGTTGACCATATCAGCTAAAAGTATATCCCTACATCAATTGGATCTATTGGCCTATAAAAAAATCTTCGTAAGGAGTTTCAAGAATGAAAGGAAAGAAATCCTTTGATATTTTCAATTAATGCAGTGAACTCTATATCTATGATAATTTTGAGAAATATACTAAATTTCATCCATAGATTTATCAAAGAAACGTTACTTCTTAGTGTGCTTCCATAATTTGTATCTCTTGGTTTGGTATGACCATGAACATGATACAATTGTTTGACAAAATTCTTGACACAAATTGTTGTTATGGAGATAGAATGTTGAATGATGGCAATTGTTGAATGTCTTACATAGTTAATGTTTCCTCTTTGTCATTGATGCAAGGCCATCCCTAGTTTCTGAAGATTCTGACAATATTCGTAACTGTCTAGTGGAGTTTGGTTAATTGACTGGTGATCTCAATAGAAGACTGGAGTTTCTCAGTCTTTTGTGGTAGTTCTTAGTCGAAGTTTTTTTTTCTTCACCGATGGAGCTTGGTGGTCATGGTAAAGGTTCTTATTTGGAAGTACTGACGGAGCTCGATGGATGATGGCCACTCGGTGTTGGTGCTCGATGCCTAGTTATCAATGGGGACTTAGTGGTCCTAGTGCTAAGTGTTTGGTTACCGATGGGGTCTTAGTCTTGCTTCCTAGAACTTGATGTTCTTGCTAACCGACTTGGTTTTTTGGATGAATCAGCTTGGCCGACTGGTGCATTTAATTTGGGTAACATTCCTGGAGTTATGGATTAACCATTGGATGTGTGAGGACCTAGATCTAGCATGTGGCATTCTCCTATGTGGATTTGGAGGCCCACTGGATGAATTAAATATTTGTAAGGCTATTTGTGAGCCGACTGTGGTTGCATTTAATATTAAATTATATTTGGGAAGTCGACTGCATTGTGGGATTTAATTGTTTGTAAAGCCATCTTGTGGCTATAGATTAGTATTTAAGAGGATGTTTGGGTAGTTGTTTAGGCATCAGTTAGAGAAGAGATCTAGAATCATATTAGATCTGGATATAAGGTAGTAGAGTTAGTAGCTTATGAGTTTAGGAACAAGGAGATTGCTTGGTGGCTTGCAAGCACAAGTTTAGATCTTTCTTGGATTGCTTACCAGTATCCTTTTATGTTGTAGACCTGGGCTAGCTAAGGAGAAGTGTGTTGGGTCCTACGTGATCTTGTAGAACTATTTCTTGCATTGTAATTGGCAGTAACCAGGAAGGCCTTACAGCCTGACACATTGTATGCAATCAGTTAGTTGATGAATAAAGATATATGTTTTCTTTGAGATCTTTCTCTAATAAAAATCTAGTTCCAAGGAACCCATTGGTATACCACTATATCTTTTGGGATACCATCAGATCTTCTTTCAGTTAGTTCCTAAACAGTAATTAGATTTATATTTATATTTCTATATTTTTAAGATGTATTACTAATTGATTATTTAATTTTGCAAATATATGACTATGATAATTACTCGTACTAATTTCATAACAACCATTTGGTACACTCACCATCCATATTTATGGATGTTGTTCTCTGTTGCTGACCATAAGCATTGTCAAATATTATATTTCTTTTCAATTTTCTAAGTATTTATCACCAATTGACACTAATCTAAAACATTTATTCTTCGTTAATTGTAACACATTACAAGTACCATTAATATATATGGACATTCAATTCTGTCAACAATAGATAATAGCGAGTACATTGACAATATCATTCTTTTCTATTTACTTGATGACTTGGGTTGCTTCCGCATTTAATAGGGTCAACAATTTATAGTGGAGCCAAGTAAATATATACAAGTTGAATCATTTTCATGGTTAGTTGAAGTTCTTTAATATGCCATAAACTTTTAGGTAGGTTATTAACACAACCAAGAATGGTGGATCCAATTAAGGACAGTCCAAACCTTGTAGCTTTAGAATTACACAATGGAAAACTCAACAACAACAAGATGTTCCAAATCAATTTTCATTAAGATGGCCAGTTGTAAGGCCTTCCAGGTTAGGGCCAATTAAAAATAGATACAAGTTCTTCAAGATCCATACAAATCCAATACAAACTTAGCTAGTTCAGTGACAAAGCCAAGGATGGTGGATCCAATTAAGGACAGTCCAAAACTTGTAGCTTCAAAATTGCACAGTGAAAAACTCAACAACAACAAGATTTTCCAAATCTATTTTTATTAACATGCCAGGTTGTAAGGCCTTCTAGGATAGGGCCAATTACAAAGAGAAAGAAGTTCTTCAAGATGCACACAAATCCAATTCAAAATTAGCTAGTTCAACTCTGAAACAATCAACAACTGATGGAAACCCTAAGGCAGATCTATAATTGAGCTCACAAGCCTCCAAGAAATCTCCTTGTCTCCAAGTGTGCAAACCACTAGCTCTACTATTACAAACTATTAGATAACAATCTGATCTACAAGATCATGCAAGATCTTTTCCACAACTTCACCAACTCCAAGTTTTGGTGATGTTGATCATTATGATCCTCCAAGTCCTCTCCTAAAACATCTACCCAAACACCCCTTAAATACTTATCATCATACATAAGTTAGCTAGATGAAACACTTAACTCCTACAAAAAAATATTAAATGCCATGCAAGTCAACTTCCAAATAGCCTTAAAAATATTTAATTTAACATGTTGGCCTGTAGCAATAACTACCAACAATAAATGCACCAAGTCGGTCCAACAAATCACACAGAACTCCAGTCGGTAAACCAAAACTATCGAGAAATAGTGAAATAACTGAGTATACCAATCATCACCGAGCATCAGTGTCGATCAAGTAGTGCAGGCATCACCAGTTAACACTTTCACTAAGCACTAGAGATTACTAAGTTCCTTCAACGATTGAGCTTCCTTCAATAACCAAGATCGATGGTTAAGGCTGCAACTGAGTAACACTAGCCAAATAACAAACACCCACGTAGTTTCACTAAGGACCAAGAATGCCCCTGCATCAGATACCCCAGGTTAGAAAAGATGTTCATATGTGAGAAGAACATTTTTCAGGATTCAACACATAAATCCCAAACTAGTTCTTCACATACAAGTCCTCCACCTTTTGACTTTGTATTTTCTTCCACTTCAGCTTCCTCTATCTCTTCAAGTCCTTTCTTGATAGCACACAGGTCTATTCTCCAAACTCATCATTAATTTTCTCTAGATCCACCAACTCAACTTGGATACTAATACTCAAGGTTCTCCTACCGAGCATTTTATCCATCAAAGGCATCAAGGAAAACTTCTTGTCGTCCTTCTCAATAGTAAACACATTCTTCACGTAATCATATTTCCAAGGTCTACCAAGCACTATATGACAACTATTCATCTTCACAATATCACATAACACAAGATCCCTATACTGGCCAATCCGAAAATCAATGAAGCATTGTTCTCTAACATCCATTGCATGATCATC
This sequence comes from Chamaecyparis obtusa, assembly GCA_027943335.1. Classification (NCBI taxonomy): domain Eukaryota; kingdom Viridiplantae; phylum Streptophyta; class Pinopsida; order Cupressales; family Cupressaceae; genus Chamaecyparis; species Chamaecyparis obtusa. The sequence goes on from BSBK01014147.1 coordinate 79,702, forward strand.
TTGCAACCAGCCAATCCTATAAGGATGTGGATGTCTCATTCTACTCAAACCAATTTTCTAAACCATGTCCTCAGCAACAAGGTTATTTGTACTACCACTATCAAGAATAACATCATAGAGCTTACCTGCAGACTTGGATCAAGTGCTAAACAAGTTACTCCTTGGACAAGGTTCCTCCTTTGTACTGAGCAATATTTTCTAAAGCAGCAAGTTCTCTGATTTGAGTTCATTCTGAATGTTCTCATTCACCACAATAGTTGATCACTCACCAAACTTCTTCTATGTACACTTAAAAGAACAGTGTCCTTCCTCTCCATAGTTATAAAAAGTACCCTTAAAGATAACTCTACCTATTGTCTTCTTCAGTTCTACATGTTTTTATTCATCCTCTGCATCAGCTAGTTTATCCTTCACCAGGTGATCAATCTTCTCCTTCCCTCAGGAGTTACCATGCTATTTCCATTTCAACTTCTCTTCTACCTTCAAAGCATATTTATAAGAATCTTCAACAGAATCAATCTTTAGCATACCAAGCTCATCCTAAATATTGAAACTTAGACCATTCACATACCAAGCTACCTTTTCCTTACCAAGCTCTTTGTGTCCAAATTGAATAGTAAGTTTGTAGAACTCCTCAGTATAATCTTCAATAGACAAATCCTTCTACTTTAGATTCTCCAAATTTTTAAACAAGTCAAGCTTGTAGTCAGCAAGTATGAACTTAGCTTTCAACTTTGTCACCATCAACCTCCATCGATTGATCTTCATTTCACCTTCATCTTCTCTATCTCTTTGTAATTGTTTCCACCAAAGAGTAGCATGTCCTTTCAACTTAGTCTTTGCCAATCTCACCTGAAGAGGATATTCAATTTCTTCTAGGTCAAAGAAATCTTCAAGTTCACCAATCCAATTGATCAAGTTCTCAAGTTTCAAGGTACCAAGGAAAGTAGAAACTTCCATTTGGTAACTATTACTTAACTGACCTCCAGATCTATGCAACCAAGAAGTTTCATCTTCACAAAATCTGTCTCTCCAGTCATCACCACTAGATCCAGTAGCTTCAAATTCTTTAGCAGATTCTTCATAACCATGCTTAGTAACAACATTCCAAGGTACACCAGTAATAGCTCTCATGATCTCAGTGGCCATGTCATTCTTCATTAGTTCCATCTCAGATCTAAAATCTCATTTCACCTTGTCTATAATCTAGGATTCGAGAGTATCACAAAGATCAGCAATAACTCTAGGGACCAATCTTCTCAGAGGCATCCTTAAAGATATGGAAAACCCTCTGTAACAAACCCTCACCAACCACCTTGTGACAATGTCCAAATTGTATACAAGTCAGATGGTAACTTGCAACCTTGCAAACAACTAGGGCATGATTCCACAAGTTCAGTGCCACCAATTTGCAACTAAGATCATACGATCTCTTCCCCAACAAGATCAATTTCACAAGATCAACCCTCGTAAGATCAATCTTCGCTCCACAAGATCAAATCCACTCTGATACCACTTGACATACCCAAGGATGGTGGATCCAATTAAGGAAAGTCCAAAACTTGCAGCCTCAGATTTACATAGTGGAAAACTCAAGAACAAAAAGATGTTCACAATCAATTTTCATTAACATGCCCAGCTTTAAGGCCTTCTGGGTTAGGGCCAATTAAAAACATAAACAACTTCTTCAAGATCCACACAAATCCAATACAAACTTAGCTAGTTTAGCTCTAGAATAATTAGCAACTGATTGAAACCCTAAGGTAGATCTAAACTTGAGCTCATAAGCCTCCAAGCAATCTCATTGTCTCCAAGTGTGCAAACCACTAGCTCTGCTATTAGAAACTATTATATAACAATCTGATCTGCAAGATCATGCAAGGTCTTTTCCACAACTTCACCAACTCCAAGTTTTGGTGATGTTGATCATGATGATCCTCCAAGTCCTCTCCTAAAACATCTACCCAAACACCCCTTGAATCATAATCATTAGCCACAAGTCTATTGGATGAAACCCTTAACTCCTACAAACAAATATTAAATGCCATACAAGTAGGCTTCTCAGTAGCCTTAAAAATATTTAATTCAACATGTCACCCTATAACAATAACTACCAACAATAAATGAACCAAATTGGCCCACCAAATCAAATAAAACTCTAGTCGATAAACTAGAACTATCAAGCAACAATTAAATAACCGAGCATGCCAAGCATCACCAAGCATCAGTGTCAATTGAGCACTGCAAGCATCATCAAGTAACACTATCATTGAGTGTCTAACATTACTGAGTTCCTTTAGTGACCAAGCTTCCTTCAATAATCAAGACTATTGGTTAAGGCTACAACTGAGTAACACTGGCCAAATAACAAACACCCATGTAGTTTCACTGAGGAACAAGAATGTCCCTACATCATTCAAATTTGAAACAATAAAAAACTAATGCAAACCCTAAGGTAGATCTAAAGTCGAGCTTTCAAGCCTCCAAGAAATCTCCTTGTCTCAAAGCATGCAAACGACTAGCTCTACTATTACAAACTATTAGTTAACAATATGAACTACAAGATCATGCAAGATCTTTTCCACAACTTCACGAACTCCAACTTTTGGTGATGCTAATCATGATGAATCTTCTCCAAGTTCTCTCCTAAAACATCTACCCAAACACTCCATAAATACTAATCATTACCCATAAGTCAGTTGGATGAAACCCTTAACTCCTACAAACAAAAATTAAATGCCATACAATTCAACTTCCAAATAGCCTTACAAACATTTAATTCAACATGTTGGCCTTTAGCAATAGCTACCAAAAATAAATGCACCAAGTCAACCCAACAAATCACATAGAACCAAGTCCACTTCAGCTTCCTCTGTGTCTTCAAGTCTTTTCTTGATAACACACAGGTCTATTCTCCAAACTAATCATTCATTTTCTCCAGATCCACCAACTCAACTCGAAAACTAATACTTAGGCCTCTCCTACCAAGCATTGTATCCTTCAAAGGCATCAGGGAAAACTTCCTGTCATCCTTCTCAACAGTAAACACATTCTTCATGCAATCATACATAGCTCTATAATCATATTGCCAAGGTCTACCAAGCAATATATGACAACTATTCATCTCTATAATATCACATAACACAAGATCCCTATACAAGCCAATTTGAACATCAATGAAGCATTGTTCTCTAACTTCCTGAGCATGATCATCTTGCAACCAAGCAATCCTATAAGGATGTGGATGTCTCATTCTACTCAAACTAAGTTTCTAAACCATGTCCTTAGCAACAAGGTTATCAATACTAACACTATCAACAATAACATCACAAAGTTTACCTCTAGACTTGCATCGGGTCCTAAACAAGCTACTCCTCTTACAAGGTTCCTCATTTGTACTAAGAAATTTTCATCCAAGTAGCAAGTTCTTTGATTCAAGTTCATTCTGAATGTTTTCATTCACCACAGCAGTTCATCGGTCACCAAGCTTCTTCTATGTATACTCAAAAGAACAGTGTCCTTCCTCTCCATAGTTATAACAAGTACCCTTAAAGATAACTCTACATGTCTTCTTCTTTAGTTCTACAAGTTTCTATTCATCTTCTGCATTAGTCAGTTTATCCTTCACCGAGTGATCAATCTTCTCCTTTCCTTGTGACTTACCATGTTGTTTCCTTTTCAACTTCTCTTCAACTTTCAAAGCATACTAATAAGCATCTTCAGTAGAATCAATCTTTAGCAGACCAAGTTCATCCTAAATATTGAATCTCAGACCATTCACATACCGAGCTACCTTTTCCTTACCAATTTCTCTATGTCCAGACCTAATAGTATATTTGTAGAACACCTCAATATAATCTTCAACAAAAAAATACTTCTACTTCAGATTTTGCAACTTCTTAAACAAGTCAAGCTCATAGTTAGTAGGTATGAACTTAGCTTTTAGCTTTGTCACTATCAACCTCCACCGATTGATCTTCATTTCACCTTCACCTTCTCTATCTCTTTGTAATTCTTTACACCAAAGAGCATCATGTCCTTTCAACTTAGTCTATGCCAATCTCACCTGAAGAGGATATTCAATCTCTTCCGGGTCAAAGAAATATTCAAGTTCACCAATTGAATCAATCAAGTTCTTGGGTTTCAAGGTACCAAAGAAAGTAGAAACTTCCATTCGGTAACTTTTACTTAACCTAGCTCTAGATCTATGAAACCGAGAAGTTCCATCTTCACTAGATCTGTCTCTCTCGTCATCACCACTAGATCTAGCAACTTCAAATTCTTCAACAGATTCTTCATAACCATCCTTAGTATAAACATTCTAAGGTACAACAGTAATAGCTCTCATGATCTTAGTGACAATGTCATTCTTCATCAGTTCTATATCAGATTTGAAATCTGATTTCACCTTCTCTATAATCCAGGATTCTACAATATCACAAAGATCAACAATAACTCTAGGGTCCAATCTTCTTAGAGGCATCCTTAAAGATATCCAAAACCCTCTACAACAAACCCTCACCAACCACCTTGTGACAATCTTCAAGTGTTATACAAGTCAGATCCTAACCTACAACCTTGCAAACAACTAGGGCACAATTCCACAAGTTGAGTGCCACATATCTGCAACTAAGATCATATGATCTTTTCACCAACAAGATCAATTTCAAAGAATCAACCCTCATAGGATCAATCTTTTCTCCACAAGATCAACTCTATTCTGATACCACCTAACATAGCCAAGGATGGTGGATCCAATTAAGGATAGTCCAAACCTTGCAGCATCAGATTTACACAATGGAAAACTGAACAAGAAGAAGATGTTCCAAATAAATTTTCATTAACATGCCCGACTGTAAGGCCTTCGAGGTTAGGGCCAATTAAAAATAGAAACAAGTTCTTCAAGATCCACACAAATCCAATAAAAACTTAGCTAGTTCATCTCTAGAATAATCAACAACTAATGGAAACCCTAAGGTAGATCTAAACTTGAGCTCGCAAGCCTCCAATAAATATCCTTGTCTCCAAGTGTGAAAACCGCTAGCTCTATTATAAAAAACTATTAGAAAACAATCTGATCAGCAAGATCATGCAAGATCTTTTCCACAACTTCACCATCTCTAGCTTTTCATGATCCTAATCATGATGATCCTCCAAGTCCTCTCCTAAAATATCTACCCAAACAACCCTTGAATATTAATCATCAGCCACAAGTCAGCTGGATGAAACCCTTAACTCCAACAAAAAAATATTAAATGGCATACAAGTCAGCTTCTAAATAGCCTTACAAACATTCAATTCAACATGTTAGCTTGTAACAATAATTACCAAAAATAAATGCACCAAGTTTGCCCAACAAATCACACAGAACACCAGTCGGTAAACCTGAACTACCGAGTAACAGTGAAGTAATTGAGCATGCCAAGCATTGCCAAGCACCAGTGTCAACCAAGCACCGTAGGCATTGCCAAGTAACACTTTAACAAAGTGCTAGACATTACCGAGTTCCTTCAGTGATTGAGCTTCCTTTAGTAACTGAGACCATCGGTTAACGCTGCAACTGAGTAACATTTACCAAATAAAAAACAACCATGTAGTTTCACTAAGGACCAAGAATGCCTCTACATCATTCAACTCTGAAACAATCAGTAACTAATGGAAACCCTAAGGCAGATCTAAACTTGAGCTCACAAACGTCCAAGCAATCATCTTGTCTTGAAGTGTGCAAACCACTAGCTCTGCTATTACAAACTATCAGAGAACAATCTGATCTACAAGATCATGCAAGATCTTTTCCACAACTTCACCAACTATAGATTTTGGTGATGCTGATCATGATGATCCTCCAAATTCTCTCCTAAAACATCTACCCAAACACCCCTTAAGTACTAATCATCAGTCACAAGTCAACTGGATGAAATGCTTAACTCCTACAAACAAAAATTAAATGCCATACAAGTCAGCTTCCAAATAGCCTTACAAACATTTAATTTAACATATTTGCATGTAACAATAGCTACCAACAATAAATGCATGAAGTCATCCCAAAAAATCACACAGAACTCCAGTCAGTAAACCAGAAGTACTGAGTAATAGTGAAATAGTCAAACATGCCAGGCATTGCTGAGCACTAGTGTCAACCAAGCACCATAGGCATCACCGAGTAACACTTTCACCGAGTGCTAGAGATTACCAAGTTCCTTCAGTGGCTGAGATTCCTTCAATAACCAAGACCATTGGTTAATCCTGCAACTAAGTAACACTAGCCAAATAAAAAACACCCATGCAGTTTCACCAAGGACCAAGAATGCCCCTACATCAGACATCCCAGGTTTCACAAAGATGTTCATATGTGAGAAGAACATCTTCAAGGATTCAACACATAAATCTTGAATTGGTTCTTCACATACAAGTCCTCCACCTTTTTACTTTGCATACTCTTCTACTTCAACTTCCTCTATCTCTTCAAGTCTTTTCTTGAAAACACACAGGTCTTTTCTCCGAACTGATCATTCATTTTCTCTGGATCCACCAACTCAACTTGGCTACCAATACTTAGGTTTATCCTATCGAGCATTGTATCCATCAAAGGCATCAGGGAGAACTTCCTATCATCCTTCTCAATAGTAAACACTGTTAGAAATAGGGAATACTGAGAGGGGGTGGTGAATCAATATTCCACAAACTTTAACTTTTTCCCAATTATGGATATAATAGATTATCTTTATACATGCATAACATAAGAAGCTAAACAAAATGCATAGCAATAAAACTAAAGAACTCATAACACATGATTTGTTCTTGAGGAAACCTTGGCCAAGGGAAAACCCCGGTGGGGACAGTACCCACAAAGATCCACTAATCAAAAGTATCCTATTAAGGATATTAACCCTATTAGGAGTCTATTAAAAGCATATAGTGTATTAGTCCTGATTAAGGGACTATAGGCCTTGTTAGAAGCCTCAACCCTATTAGGAGTTGGTAGTACAAAATGTGATTACCAGCTGAGCCCACTACCCAAACAAGTAATGTACAATATACACTAATTACAAAAAGAGGTCAAGGTACATAACCATATACTACTTGCATCAATATCTCTTCACTACTCTTTCACTATCGCTATCACATATACATCATATATCTCACATATTACTTCACTTCTCCTTACAATTTACAATTACATTTATACAAGTTATTAAGGCTAATAAATTTAGATGGTCAGCTACCATATTAAAAACTAACTTTATCTAGGGGTTAACATCTAGGATTTCATCCCTTTATATTTTTAAGACATTATTTTAATAAACAAAATTTAATCCCTTAACTCTTTACCAGTTCTGTCTTCATATTGAGTCCTGTCGGCTTTACACTATCTTCAGTAAAACTATCATAACTATTGTTGCACATGTCGTACTGACTTACACTTTGAGATGGGTTATTATTAGTCACCATAGATTCTATGTTCAAGTGTGCAAGCATTGAACTTACTCCAATCAACGTCGCAAATAAAAACTATATCCAGGTGCATTGGTGAAAACATTGTCTCACACTTAGACAAATTTCCAATGCACTCTACTATACTTTCTCTCTAACCTGTGTGCTCTTCATGTGGATCATATGTTTCCATAATGACAACATCTATGTACTCAACTCAGCTAAATTTCCAACAATCTCCCCCTTTGTCATTGGTGGCAACATATGAGAAAATTGGCTAAGTGTACAACTTCAAAATCTCAAAATTGTGGCCATAGTATAAGATCTATATACTATCCTTATAAATCCTCATCATATAATCTATAATACCATACTCCACCTAGGAGTATCAATCCATATCATATACAATCAATTTTTTGCGGAATATCTCTCCCCCTTTAACAACAATGACAAAATAAAGTAGGGAGGCTTACAAAACTATATCACAAAAGGATTATACCTTAATTTCTTATTACAAAGCTGGTAGACTTGCAAAAAAATTTGCAAAATCAGTCTTCATAGCTTCTATCTCCTTTTCCCATTATTTCTTAATGGAATCTGCCACATTGAGTAGGGTGCTCAGTCCATAAGATGTTATTTGACTATCTTGAAGGTTCTCAAAGTTAAACTTCTGAAAAGATGTCTTCTCTGAAAGACATTCTTCCAACTGCTCTTCAATAACACTTAACTTCATACAGGTATGTTCTCTAAAAAGAGTGAGTCTTCTCATTTTTATGTCTCTCTCATCTTTCAAAATTCTTATTTCATCATAAAGCTTCTGAACTTTCTTCTCAACATCACATACCTTCACATTAGAGCTAGAAAGAAAGTTAGTTTCATTCAGAATTTTTGCTTCCTTCAACTTGATCTTTTGATCTTCTTCTGCTATCAAAATCTTTGGTTTTGTACACTAAATGTACAAATATTTTCCCATTCCCAAATGCTTCCTCAAGTCCTTGATACAGATATCAAGACTGTTAATATCATTTCTGATATTCTGGCTGATGTTCAAAACCATTCTAGCCTCATAGGTTGCTTGAGCTCTCACTTTTGCAATATCAGATAGGTTTGTAAATTCATTATCAAAAGTGCTCATTACCTTCTTTGCTTTCTCCAAAGGGTCTGCCTCTACAATTTGTGTAGTTACAATTCTTTGTAACTTCTCAGTTAGTTCCTTCAGACTCCCTTCAAGATTCTTTACTTTCTTGTTCTTGCTAATGATTTTAATCAAGGAAGTGATCAATTCCAACTGATCATCATCATCAACTTCCTTTCCTAAATCCTCAAACAAAAATCCAATTTCCTTCTTTCCAGTTTTAGGAGTAAGACTGATGTCCTCTTTCATGGGAACGGGTGCTTGAATCTCAGTCTCTTTAGTTTCTTCACTAACAGATTGGGTCTGCTTTGCTTCTATATCTAGTTCATCAAGAGCTGAATTGTCAATAATGTTCTCTAAATTCTTGAATACATTGTCATCAGTATCGAAGGTGACCTTTGTTCCTTCTACATTCATGATTTCATCTTCAATGTTTATGGCTAGAGGAGAGGGAATATCCTCTTGTTCTACTTCACCTGCTTGCTCTACTTCAACTGATGCTTCTCCAACAATTTTTTCCATAACCTTGATTATTGCATGTTCTGTATCAGAATTAACTTCTTCATATCAGCCTCCCATAATTAGAATGGTTCTCCTTTTGGTTTTCAGATGGGTGCTTAAGGCCTCCTAGATTTTCTTAAGATGTCCATCATCTCTTACCTCACAAAGCTTTCTCACAAGATTTTCTCTGATAGTTTTGTCTTCCTCAAAAGCTCTCTTCTTTCTATTTACAAGTTTGTTATACAAATCATCAGGTATTTTACCTTGAATAGAATCAAACTTCTTATTTTCCAAAATCATATGCTTTACAATTGCATTTTCCAAATTAAGTCTGTCTGAATAGTCATAAAGATTGTAGTACTTGTTCATTTTGTAAAGTCTCCATTTACAATGATCTATTCATTAAGCTTTTCAACTTTGGGTTTCCAAGCTTTCTTCTTAATAGTGGTATCATCATCTTTTATCTCTGCAATTTTTCTAGGAATTAGTGGCACCATAATTTTTTTCCTCTTACCAGGTCCAGTAGCACTTTCCTTTACTCTCTTCCTAGGTGTGGAGGAAGAGGATCTAGTAGGTTTCCTTGCATCTTGTTCCTCCTTAGGTTCTTCTACTTTCACCTTGACTTGTGTAGCTTCTTGTTGTACTGCACTTGATGACAAGGGAGGTATAGACAAGATCTCTTTCTGTCCAATACCTCTAATTGCTACTCTTGTCTGCTTTGCTATTTCAAACTCATGTTCTATCATCCCTGAATCTTTCAATATTTTCTTTATAGTGTTGTCAACTCTCTTCTTAGACTACTTCTTCTCAATTATAGCTTTAGTAGAGTTGAAATTCTCTTGAAAAGCTCCAAATCTGTTGCACTGGGTGTCCAACTTACACTTAAGTAACCTGCCAACATACTCTTATGTTTCTGTCTCAGATATCTCATAGCCAAGAGGGTCTATGAACTCAATTCTAGGCTCCACTGCTTCAATATAGGTAAATTCAGTGTCAACCATGAAACATATATCATCTTTATACTTCTCCATAAGAGACTATGGGATCCTTGATCTGCTAGTTACCAAGTTCTGAAATGTCTTCATCACTAAAATAGCACTCTCATTCACTTTTTCAATAACATGCCTCATATATACTCTATTTATCTTTTCCATTGTAGTTTTTCCATCATTCCAATCATTTTCAATGGTGTAAGGAAATCTTCTCAATAAGTGGAAAAACATGTATGTGATTAAGGATGAAAATCTAAATTGTGCATATTTTGTCTTCTTAATCTTCTCCAAGTTTTCAAACAGTTGAATTCTCAGAATCTCACACATATCAACTAGTACCTTGTCAACACATATCAAATAAGCTATGTGTACCATTCTAGTTTCCATGTCATCTTCTCTTGAATTTGCACAAAACTTAGTGGTTAGCATCTTGCATAAGTATCTCACATCATGTTGTTTGATCTTACTAATCACAATTCCTCTACCATTATAGGATGAACCTGTGTTGTCCATGACTATTTTCCTCACATTCTTCTCATTTAAAGGAATAGAACCAATTTTAGACAAACCAATGACTTCATGAATCAAATCAGCTATAATGTCTATCACTCTATCTTCTAGCCAAAATTTCCCATTATGAATTCTTCTCAAGATAATCTTAGTGCATTCTTCATTATCAAATTCATACTACAATGCATACTTAACAATCTCATTTTCTTTCAAATGATCATAACCTTCTTTCAATGACATATCCTAGTTGTAAATCTTCTGATACTCATTTGTGAAATCACTATCACTGATAGTTTCTAACTTGCATCCAAGATAACTTCTTACATTCTCTAAATGCAAAACTTCATTTGGTACAGATGATAAAGCTAACCTAGGGTCTTCTTCCAAGGGTTCTATTGGATCCCTCTCCATTCTAGGTCTATTTTATCTCTGACATTATGAATTAAAGATACATCCATGATTACTTCAAATTCCTTTTATTGATTCACAGATCTGCCAAGTAAAATACCTCAATTTCATGATTTTAGGGCTTGCGTAGATTCGACGCTCAAATCCTTCACCAAATCATTGTAAAATGCTTCCAATCACTACTCTTTTCTCTCCTTAACATTTCAATTCACTTTGATGATCAAATAATACTAATCATAACCTTATATTAATTCAATCTCACTTAATTCTAACATCCCATTCAATTATTTTGCCACTTCTTTCCAAAAATCTATTTTCTGCTAACCTGCAAAACTCAAAACTTCTTGCGATCTTGTAAAACATAATATTTTTCTTTGTGCTCTTGACTATAGCATTAGAACATCATAAACTACCTTGCATTAGCTACATAAGACTCAATTTGACATAAATCTACTTCTACACTAATTCTAAGTTCCTAATGTAATATAATTTTCATAAATTAAGTGCTTTCAGATAGGTTAGGTAAGGATTCATTCTTACCACTTGATACTTCACCTTTCTGATTGCCTTCAATGTTGAATATGTCTCCTTGATTTTTTCTTTTAACAAACTTCAGTTCATCTATATTGCTACAACAACCTTTCTAACTGTTACTTGCATCTTCATTTCTTCTTGCATGACTTCTAGGATTAGGGTTAGGATGAAAAACTCCATTGTTCATTCTACAAAACCTTGTTGTATGTCCAATCTTGTTGCATATCTAACAAAAAATTCCATTGTTCCCATATCTTGGTCCAGGTGGATTAATCTATGATCTGCAGTTATTCTCAATAAATTTAGGTTTCCTACATTCAATAGCTCTATGTCCAAATCCATGACAATTATAACAACAACCTTTAAGGGGTTTAAATTTCTTACCTATGCAATCTCTCTTCACATGACCAATAGTATTATAAGAGAAACATCTACCTTTGAATTCTCTTTTCATACCTTTGGGTGATTCTTCTTGCTTAGGTGGTTCTTCTCCTTTAGGTGCATCTTCATTTTTTTTGATCTCATCAGACTTCTTTTCATCTATGTTTTCACATATTTTCATATTTGGTTCCTTGCTTTCATCATTTTCTTTAAGAGTGTTAAATCCAAGACCAGTCTTATCATAGAATGGTTTCTGAAAAGATATTTATTCATCAATCTTCTCACTAGTTGAATATAACCTTTCAAGTTGTTGTTTGGATTGAGTCAGTTCACCTTTCACAATCTTATTGTATTTCTCAAGTTTAGAATACTACAAATTGACTTTCTCAAATTCAGATGTTACTTTGCCAAGTTTAGATTTCAGTCCTTCATTTTCAATCTTCAACCTTTCATTCTCAGATTTCAGATTTTCTTCATTCTTGCTATTTCCATCTTTCAGATTAAGCTTCAGATTTCCTATCTTCAGTTCATGCTTAAGGATCTCATTTTCTTTTTCCAAATTGTCATCACAGTTTTCAATGTGAACTTTGGATTCCTTTTCAGATTTTAGATCTTCCAACTTCTTTTTCAATTTCTCAATGAGGTTCTTTGCATCATCATATTTCCCTTTCAAAGTGTCTCTTTCATCAGCAAGCATATCAATATGTTCAAGAGCTTCTTCTATATTTTTTTGTAGTTGATCCATATACATAGAGATCTTACTCAAGCTACTAGGCTTTCCTTGAATGATTCTTCTCTGAGTAACTAAGCTCTGATACCAATTGTTAGAAATAGGGAATACTAAGAGGGGGCGTGAATCGGTATTCCACAAACTTTAAATTTTTCCCAATTATGGATATAAGAGATTATTTTTACACATGCATAACATAAGAAGCTAAACAACATGCATAGAAATAAAACTAAAGAACTCATAACACATGATTTGTTCTTGAGGAAACCCTAGCCAAGGGAAAACCCTGGTGGGGATAGTACCCACAAAGATCCACTAATCAAAAGTATCTTGTTAAGGATGTTGACCCTATTAGGAGTCTATTATAAGCATATAGTGTATTAGTCCTAATTAAGGGACTATAGGCCTTGTTGGAAGCCTCAACCCTATTAGGAGTTGGTAGTACAAAATGTGATTACCAGCTAAGCCCACTGCCCAAACAAGTAATGTAAAATATACACCGATTACAAAAAAAGGTCAAGGTACATAACCTTATACTACTCTCATCAATATCTCTTCCATGCTCTTTTACTATCGTTATCACATATACATCATACATCTCACATATTACTTCACTTCTCCTTACAATTTACAATTACATTTATACAAGTTATTAAGGCTAATAACTTTAGATGGTCAGCTGCCATATTACAAAATAACTTTATCTAGAGGTTAAAATCTTAGATGTGGTCCCTTTATATTATTAAGACATTATTTTGATAAAAAAAATAATCCCTTAACTCTTTACCAGTTATGTCTTCATATTCAGTCTTGTTAGCTTCACACTGTCTTTGGTAAAACTATCATAACTATTTTCGTACATGTCATACTGACTTGCACTCTAAGATGGGTCATCATTAGTCACCATAGAGTCTATGTTCAAGTTCAGAAGCATTGAACTTACTCCAATCAATGTCAAAAACAAAAACTATATCCAGGTGCACTGGTGAAAATGTTGTCTCACACTTAGACAAATTTGCAATGCGCTCTACTATACTTGCTCTTTGACCTGTGCGCTCTTCATGTGGATCATATGTTTCCATAATGACAACATATATGTACTCAACTAAGCCAAATTTCTAACAAAAACATTCTTCAAAAAATCATACATAGCTCTGCAATCATAGTGCCAAGGTCTATCGAGAAATATATGACAACTATTCATCTCCAGAATGTTATATAACACAAGATCCCTATACTGGCCAATCTGAACATCAAAGAAGAATTGTTTTCTAACTTCTAGAGCATGATCATCTTGCAACCAGCCAATCTTATAAGGATGTGGATGTCTCATTCTACTCAAACCAAGTTTCTGAACCATGTCCTCAGCAACAAGGTTATCAATACTACCACTATCAACAATAAAATCACAAAGTTTACCTCTAGACTTGCATCAGGTGCTAAACAAGATATTCCTCTAACAAGTTTCCTCTTTTTTACCATCCAATGTTCACCGAAGTAGCAAGTTCTCTGATTCAGATTCATTCTGAATGTTGTCATTCACCATAGCAGTTCATTGGTTACCAAGCTTTTTCTGTGTATACTCAAAAGAAGGGTGTCCTTCCTCTCCACAATTATAACAAGTACCCTTAAAGATAACTCTAGATGTCTTCTTATTTGGTTCTACAGGTCTCTGTTCATCTTTTGCATGAGACAGTTTATCCTTCACCGAGTGATCAATCTTCTCCTTCCCTCGGGAGTTACCATGTTGTTTTCTTTTCAACTTCTCTTCTACCTTTAGAGAATATTGATAAGCATCTTTAGTAGAATCAATCTTCAGTATACCAAGCTCATCTTGAATATTGAATATCAGACCATTCACATACCGAGCTACCTTTTCCTTACCAAGTTCTCTATGTTTAGACCGAATAGTAAGTTTGTAGAACTCCTCAGTATAATCTTCAACATACAAATCCTTCTTCTTTAGATTCTGAAACTTCTTAAAAAATTCAAGCTCATAGTCAGTAGGTATGAAATTATCTTTCTACTTTGTTAGTATCAACCTCCACCAATTGATCTTCATTTCACTTTCATCTTCTCTATCTCTTTGTAATTCTTTCCCCCAAAGAGTAGCATGTCCTTTCAACTTAGTCTATGCCAATCTCACCTAAAGAGGATCTTCAATTTCTTTCAGCTCAAAGAAATCTTCAAGTTCACCAATCTAATCAATCAAGTTCTCAGGTTTCAAGGTACCAGAGAAAGTAGAAACTTCCATTCGGTAAGTATTACTTAACAAAGCTCCAGCTCTATGCAACTGAGTATTTTTGTCTTCACTAGATTTGTCTCTCTGGTCATCACCACTAGATCCAGTAGCTTCAAATTCTTCAGCAGCTTCTTCATAACCTTCCTCAGTACTAACATTCCGAGGTACACTAGTAACAGCTCTCATGATCTCAGCAACCATATCTAAAATCTAATTTCACCTTCTCTAGAATCCAGGATTCCATAGTATCATAAAGATCAGCAATAACTCTAGGCTCCAATCTTCTCAGAGGCATCCTTAAAGATATGCAAAACCCTCATCGTCCACCTTGTGATAATCTCCAAGTTGTATACAAGTCAGCTGACAACCTACAACCTTGCAAACAACTAGGGCATGATTCCACAAGTTTAGTGCCATAGATCTGCAACCAAGATCATACAATCTCTTCACCAACAAGATCAATTTCATAGGATCAGCTCTCATAAGATCAATCTTTTCTCCACAAGATCAACTTTTCTCTGATACCACTTGATGTAGCCAAGGATGGTGGATCCAATTAAGGACAATCCAAACCTTGTAGCTTCAGAATTATACAATGAAAAACTCAACAAGAACATGATGTTCCAAATCAATTTTTATTAACATGCCCGACTGTAAGGCCTTTTAGGTTAGGGCCAATTAAAAATAGAAACAAGTTCTTCAAGATCCACACAAATCCAATACAAACTTAGCTAGGTCACCTCTAGACCAATCAACAACTGATGGAAACCCTAAGGCAAATCCAAACTTGAGCTCCCAAGCCTCCAAGCAATCTGCTTATCTCCAAGTGTGCAAACCACTAGCTCTATTATTACAAACTATAAGATAACAATCTAGTCTGCAAGATCATGCAAGATCTTTTCCACAACTTCACCAACTCTAGATTTTGGTTATGTTGATCATGATGATCCTCCAAGTCCTCTCCTAAAATATCTACCCAAACAACCCTTGAATACTAATCATCAGCCACAACTCAGCTAGATGAAACCCTTAACTCCTACAAACAAATATTAAATGCCATAAAATTTGGCTTCCAAATAGCCTTACAAACATTTTATTCAATAGGTCGACCTATAACAAAATTTACCAACAATAAATGCACCAAGTCCACCAAACAAATCACACAAAACTCTAGTTGGTAAACCAAAACTACCAAGCAACAGTAAAATAATTGAGCATGCCAAGCATTGCCAAGGATCAGTGTTGACCGAGGACTGTAGGCATTACTAACTAACACTTTCACTAAGTGCCAGACATTACCAAGTTCCCCTAGCAACCTACCTTCCTTCAATAACTGAGACCATCGGTTAAGGCTGCAATCAAGTAACATTAGCCAAATAATAAACACCCACGTAGTTTCACCAAGGACCAAGAATGACCCTGCATCATTCAGCTCTGAAATAATCAACAACTAATGGAAACCCTAAGGCAGATCTAAACTTGAGCTCATAAACCTCCAAGCAATCTACTTGTCTCGAAGTGTGCAAACCACTAGCTCTACTATTACAAACAATTAGATAACAATCTGATCTGCAAGATCATGCAAGATCTTTTCCACAACTTCACCAACTCTAGCTTTTGTTGATGTTGATCATGATGATCCTCTATGTTCTCTCCTAAAACATCTACCCAAACACACTTTAAATACTAATCATCAGCCACAAGTTGGCTGGTTGAAATGCTTATCTCCTACAAACAAAAATTAAATTCCATACAAGTTTAGTGCCATGGATCTGCAACCAAGATCATACAATCTATTCACCAACAAGATCAATTTCACAATATTAGCCCTCGCAAGATCAATCTTCTCTCCACAAGATCAACTCTTCTCTGATACCACCTGATGCAGCCAAGGATGGTGGATCCAATTAAGGACAGTCCAAACCTTATAGCTTAAAAATTATACCGCGGAAAACTCAACAAGAACAAGATGTTCCAAATCAATTTTCATTAACATGCCCGACTATAAGGCCTTCCAGGTTAGGGCCAATTACAAATTAAAAAAAAGTTCTTCAAGATCCACATAGATCCAATACAAACTTAGCTAGTTCAGCTCTAAAACAATAGGCAATTGATGTAAACCCTAAGGAAGATCTAACTTGAGCTTGCAAGCCTCCAAGCAATCTCCTTGTCTCCAAGTGTGCAAACCACTAGCTCTACTATTACAAACTATCAGATGACAATCTAATCTGCAAGATCATGCAAGATCTTTTCCACAACTTCACCAACTCTAGCTTTTGGTGATGCTACTCATGATGATCCTCCAAGTTATCTCCTAAAACATCTACCTAAACACCCCTTAAATACTAATGATCATCCACAATTCAGTTGGATGAAACCCTTAACTCCTACAAACAAAAATCAAATGTCATACAAGTCATCTTCCAAATAGGCTTACAAACATTTAATTCAACATGTTGGCTTGTAGCAATAGCTAACAACAATAAATGCACCAAGTTGACCTAAAAAATCACATAGAACTCTAGTCGGTAAACCAGAACTACCAAGCAACAGTGAAATAATTGAGCATGGCAGGCATCATTGAGCACCAGTGTTGACTGAGCACTATAGGCATCATCGAGTAATACTTTTACCATGCGCCAGAGATTACCAAGTTCCTTTAGTGACCCAGCTTCCTTCAATAACTGAGACCATCAGTTAAGGCCGCAACTGAGTAACACTGGCCAAATAAAAAACACCCATGCAGTTTCACTGAGGACCAAGAATGCCCCTGCATCAGTTATCCTATTAAATATCCCTTTCAAAGTAGATTCTTTGTCATCAGCAACTTAATTTTCAGCAATGGTTGTTGCTCCAATTAACTTTTCTTTTATGAGTGTAGTTTTGATTATCCTCTTTACAAACCCATGCATTTGTCTTTTCATTTGTCCTATCCAAGAATCCCAAGCTCTTCTTTCCTTCAAAGTAGCCTTGAATGTCTCTGATGGAATTCTCAGTTCATGGAATAGTGGAACTGATTGTTGCTCCAAATGGATAGGGATATCTTGCAATAATGTCACTGACCATGTAGAGAAGCTTAATTTGACTGCTTACACCAACTATGTAGAGGAGGGTTTGAAGAGTGGAGTCACATCGAGTAGTTTGTGCAACCTTTGTTTTCTCAAATACCTCATCTTCACAAATATTGGAGTAAGAGCTAATATTCCTTCCCATTTTGGAAATCTCTCTCATTTTCAGCATTTGGAGTTAAAAAATAATAGTTTGAGTGGGATAATCGACCTTGATATTTTCCTGCTCAAAAATCTTAGCTATCTAGATGTAAGCATTAACAAACTGAGAGGAAACCTACCAACATATCTAGCGAATCTTACTTCTTTGCGTAGATTGAGTGTCCATTACAGTGAATTCATTTGGCAAATTCCACTTACCTTGAACAAACTCTCTTTGCTTAACTTCTTGAGTGTTTTAGGTAACAAGTTCAATGGGAACCTTCAACTCACTGGGCTTTCCTCCCTTTTGCAGCTCTTTGCTCATAATTTTTCATTCCAAGAGAACATTTCTTCTTCGCATTTGGCATTGCCATGATCTATAAAGGTTCTCTGGCTTTCCCACATTACTATTTTAGAAAGTCTATTTAATGACCTTGAAAATTTAAAATTTTTGTTCCTATCATATTGTTCTCTGAAGATTAGCTCAAGTTGGCTTCCCCAGTTCCAGTTAGCAGGCTTGGATCTTGTCTCATGTACTATTGGTGGTCGAGTTCCCACATGGATTTCAAATCAGCATTCATTAGGGTGGTTGGCATTGGTAGATGCCAATATTGTTGGTGAAATCCCCTCATGGTTATGGGAGAACAATCCGTACTTGTATCTATTTAACCTTTCAAGAAATCATTTCAATGGCAGCTTTGTTATCCCAAGTAAAGAAATTCATTTCATGATGCTATTGGATGTGTCTAGAAATGAATTGACTGGACATATTGTATCTTCTTAGCCTCTAGATATACAACTCTTCATGGTTAATGACAATTCTCTGATTGGCAATATTCCTCCAAGTTTGTGCAATTTAAGTTACTTTAAAAGTTAGATATATCTAACAACAAATTGAATGGAAAGATTCCTCCATGCTTTGCCAACTACAAGGTAATTCAAATGTTAAATTTGGGGAATAATAGTTTGGAGGGGTGTATACCCCAAGGGATCTTCTCTTCCTCTTTGGTTGTAAGAAATAATAAGTTAAGTGGAGCCTTCCCTCCCTCAATCACCAATTGTAAGAGATTACAATTTGTAGATATTGGGCAAAATAGATTTGATGGGGATATTCCACATTTAGTTGGAAATTTTTTAGCCCTTCAAGTGTTGATGATGAATGGTAATCATTTCCAAGGTAACATTCCTTCAGAAATTGTGCAACTAAAGCCACTCCAGATCTTAGATCTTTCATCTAACAATTTATCAAGTTTTCATCCACAAAACATTGCATCTTTGAAAGCAATGGGTGTAGCAATAGAAGACAGCCATTTCTTATCTGCTCAGTTGCATCCATTTCATCAAAAATCAAAATATAATGGTATGAAGGTGTACTATGAGTTTGGGTTAATTGATATGATTGTATATGAACTTCCTTCTCATGATGAATTGGATATGATTGTCAAAGGATTACATTGGCAGTATTCATATGTTCTTTCCTCTCTCATAGGTGTTGATCTCTCAAGTAATCAATTAAGTGGTGAAATCCCATTCGATATTGGAAAGTCAAAGGGATTGAGGTATCTCAATCTGTCAATGAATAATCTTAGTAGAATTATTCCACCCAGTTTGGGGGATATGAGTCAACTAGAGTCATTGGATCTTTCTACGAACAGGTTATGTGGAAATATTCTTGCAGAAATTCAATTGGTGACTTAATTAGAAGTCTTAAATTTTTCTTACAATAAACTCTCAGGTAGCATACCTCAAGGAGGACAGATGATCACATTTGATAACACATCATATTGTGGAAATCCCTTCTTACAGGGATGCCTACTTCCAAAGAATTGTTCTTGGCCAATGTTTTCTCCTCCCTTGCCTTTTAAAACTAACATGCAAGATGGACAAGAAGAATTTAGAAAGAAAATACCTTGGTATGTCATTGGACTAGGATTGTCCCATGTAGTAGGTTATTAAGATTTTGAAGCTCTTCTTTCCTTCCATCCGCAATGGGAGATTTTGAGGGCTTATTTTGTCAACAAGATGAAGTAAAAGTACATTCCCAGAGGCTGAATTTTGTGCTTGGTTTTTAAATATTCCATCTTTTTAATATCTAGCATTACTTTAGTCTGTGTTCAACAGTTCTCAGATGACAATCTTTGAAGAAGCAAGCACTCTTGCTAGTTGAGAGTCAAATTGGGATAAGTTTCCTAATTTGTTTGGAGCAATTTTGATGATAAGTAGCATCCTGCTTCTCATATTGTTATTGTTTAAGGTGCATAATCATTTCTGAGTTTGGCCCTCTTTATTCATGTTTTTTACACTGTCCAATTAATCTTTGTGCATGTATTTTAATATTTTACTATTGGAAAATTTATGGCACCATAAAGTTATGGATTACCTTTCTATAGAGTTCACAGGTAACTTTAAAAGGGCAGATTGGAAATATTTCTCAGGTTTACCAGTTCTGCATGATCAAATTGACAACTTACGTTCTATATTAGATCAGAGGCCCATTTTCTATTCAGATGATGATGACAAGTTCATATGGATTGAGTCTTCAAATTGTCAATATTCCATTAAAGAAGGCTATAGATCTCTAACAAATCCTTCTCAAAAAGGGAGCAACATTCTATTCAGATTTTGTTGGCATTCAGCAGTTCTCCCTAAGGCAGGTTCCTTTCTTTGGTTAGCCTTACATAATAGGATACTTTCTAGTGATCAACTTCAAAGACTAGGTATTGCTAATAGCTTTCAGTGTGTTTTCTATGGCAAAGTCTGGGAGGACACTAACCATCTTCTTCTTCTATGTGATTTTGCTCAAGAAATTTGGTCTTGGATCCTTAATAGACTGAGGTGGGAAGGTCTTCTTCCCTCCACATTACACTCTCTTTTAGCTCAGTGGCCTTTATTATATGCATATTCTTTTTTTGCAATGGTTTTGAGAGTTATCCTAGCAATAGTAGTTTGGAGTATTTGGTGGGAGAGAAATAAGTGGATTTGTAGAAAAGAATTTAACTCATTCTCTATTGTTTGTAATATTATTGAGAAATTAGTATCAGAAATGGTTAATGCAGGAATTAGAAAAAGTAAATCTTTGTCTTCCACATTCACATCACATGATTCCAAGCTTCTCAATCTATGGCCTTTGATTTAGATTCCATTCAAAGGAATGTTGGTGGGGAAAATGAAAAAATAGGACCTTAGGAAAGATGTCAAGTGGAAACCTCCAGATGAACAGTTTATCAAAATGAATTTTGATTGGGCGTCAAAAGGGAATCCAGGGGTATCCGGTGCTGGTGTCATTTTCAGGGATCATGAGGCTAATATCCTTTGGGCTACCACTTTTCAAATTCCTTGGGTGTCCAACAATCTTGCAGAGGCTAGAGCCTTACTTTTGGGTGCTCATATGGCAGTGGATTTGGATATTAAGAAGATTCATTTTGAGGGAGATTCTCAACTGGTTACTTCAGCCTTAGTGTCAAATTATGCTGCTAGCTAGGAGATTAAGTACATTGTCAAAGAAATTTCTAAATTATTACCACTGTTTGAAGAATAAAAAATATCCCATTGCTATAGGGAAGCTAATATGATGGCAGATTGGTTGGCCAATCGTGGTGTCATTTTAGCAAATGGATCAAATATCTGGGATCATGCTCAATTGTTCAATTTGATGAGAGAGTCAAATTCTGAGGATCTTCTTAGAGCCAAGCTCCTCCATCCTCATAGAGCCTGACTTGTTCATCTATTGCCAAAGTATACTTTTGGTTTGTTGGAGTTGGAGGTTTCCTCCTATTTTTGGGGGCTTTGGGCTAGTTGGGTTCTCTCGGGACTTTCTCCATATGAAAATTTCATTGTATCTATGATGATAGGGGGTTTTCTTACTATTTATTTTCCCCCTTGAGCATTTCTGAAGCAGGTTAATAAAGTTATAATGGCTTGGCCATTTTTATCAAAAAAAAAATAAAATTTTTTACTACTAATTTTTATAATATAAAGTATATGTAAACGAAATGTGTTATCATTAAGATATTGGGTTGGAAAATCATAACTAATAAAGATACTTATATGTGCTCTCATGGAATTAGCATCGAATTACCCTAGAGGCTTTTCATGTTTATTAATAGCTACTATTTAATTCTCAACAGAAGATTTTTTTTTTAAAAATGATTAATTATATAAATGTATATAGCTAGCTTATATATCTTTAACAAAATTATATATAATATATTAAAAGTGATCATTTTTCTAATGTTAATTTTGTCACTTTAAAATAAAATGGATGCATTGATTTTGAGTGAGTACTTTATTTCTTCAATCTTTAGCACACATTAGGGAGTAGGAAATTTCATTTGTTAAGTTGTCTTCAAGACTCTTCAGGGCATAGCAATTGGTAAAATTTGAGGAACTTTAGCTACATAAACTTCAGGTAATCGAGAAAGATTTGGAGTAATCCAACCAAAAAGACATGCGAAGAGTTTCTACTTGGACAAGAAGAAGGTCGGATCACATTCACCAAGCCTGCATCAACTACACTTCTAATTAGCAAAGTGTGAGCTAACGCTGGCATATTGTCCCTTATAATTGGAGAGCTAGGACACACAACTCAACAAGTTGTAATCAAGTTAATATTTCAAAATTTTGAAACTTATTGTAAGTTAGCAATTTTAAATATATTTGCCAAAGATGGAAGAAAGGCTAATGCTTCATAAGTGAGTTAGCTATTATTGTCATTTCTGCATTAACTTGTAATTGTGAAGTTGATGTTGCAAATGAATGATAGGTAATTTTGTGTTTCCTATTCTTCATACCATGTGTGTGTGTTTGACTTAAATTGAGTGTCTTATTTCATTGTATAAGTTCATGTTGCAAATTATTATGTATTGTTACACAAATAGTCTGATCTATGTAGATGAATAACAAATAACTTGCATTGTCTATTCTTAATACCTTGTGCTAGTTTTACTTTGATTGACCATGTTCGTCCATTGATTTAATGTTTTTATTACATCTTTTAATTGCAAAATTTTAGCTAAACTTGCATATCATAATATGGATCTAGGTATCTTGTAGAAAGAATAACAGAACTTGTTGGTGAATAGAGGAAAAACTTTAGAACAACAATAAATGAAAAATGATTCAATTATTAATGGAGTGCATAAATTTAGAAATGAGAAACCCTTCATCAAAGAAAAAAATAATGGAAGCTTGGAACAAATCTAGAAAATGTAGAGATGTCTTTCTTGGTTAGCTTACAATAAAATAGAGAAAAACATACAAAATTTATTTATATAAAAAAAACATAGAGTTGAGCTCACATTCCCCCTTTAGACTAACTATAGATATAAAAGTCTAAGGAAAGGTAAGACAAAACAGGGATAGCCCTATGAGAACCAAAACCCCTCAAGAACAACTACACTACAGTGTCCTTCACCCAAACCTCTCGTATAAATTGAAACTTCTACTTGGTGACAGTCTTTGTGAAGATATTGGTAGCCTATTTAGAGGTGGGAAAATACTGCATGTCAATGACCCCATCATGGATCAATCCTTGAATGTAGTATGTATGAATCTTGATGTATTTTGTCCATTGTTTCTATACAATATCTCTCCAAAGTTTCAATATACTCTAAATGGCCTGCAAAAACAAATTTAGTTAATGAAAGAGGATACTAAGCTTAGATACGAGGTTCTACAACCAAATAGAGAAAAGAGTAATATTGATTGTACATCTATATTTGACCTTTTTTTGATAATAAAGTAATGGGAAACTACTTCTTCATGGCCCAAATGATGGGGTTGGACCCCAGACTAAGAACATATCTTGAAGTGGACATGTGATCAATATTATCACCAACCGAGTCAAGATCCAATGTACATATCAAAGTATATGATTGGTAGCTTTCCTATATAGCTAAGGAAAATCTTATGTGCATCTAGAAATAAACCCCACTTACATATGAGAGATTTGGATGAGATTAAGCAAGACAAAGAAGATATCCACAAGCTAATGGAACTACATGTGCAATATGAAAAAGGTCTATCCTTACCATCATGAAGCTCTATCCCAAAAAGGAAAGTTGTAGTATAATTTAGCTTGTCGAAAACTATTCATATGAAACCAAACCAAGACATGCCTCTCATTCATAAATTAAGAAATATTTATTCTTGATTCATTCTATCTTTTTCAAGTCCAAGAACAAAATAAACATCACTCATTTCTACCATGGAAACTCTATCATGCGAATCAGAGTTATTTTAAACAATTTTTATAGATGAATTACTTGTTATTAGTAAATCATCTACACACATCACTATGATAAATAGAGAGTTATATTTTCAAGCATCATATAAAAATTCGAATCAGATTTGCAATGTGCAAAATTTTGGGATAGAAGTTGAAAGCCTATTTTAGCATCCCAAGCTCTAGGTGGTTGCTTGAGGCCACAAAGTGGCTTCATGAATTTCTTTACCAGATATAAAATTTATACATATCCTTATGGCTTGTTCATGTATATTTCCTGCTAGAGACCACCATGAAGAATTGTGTTTCTCACATCCATGTCATGGATATACCATTTCTAGAAGCTACAATACAAGAGCCAACCAAATAGAGTCTATTATTACAAGTGAAGAAAAAGTCTCATCATAGTGGATGTCATGAACTTGTTGAAATTCTTTGGCTACTAATCTTAGTTTTTTTATATCAATTCTATATGCTACATTCATTTTCCTAGATACCCTCTTTGATCAAACAATTTTTTGATTAGATGGAAGTTGAAAAAAGTCTCATATTCGGTATGCAATGAAATAACTATAATCATTCTCAATGGATATTTCTCAAAGAGGATGTTAGGCCATTTTTCTGTCATAGAAAAATCCTTTGAAAAAGGCCTCCTCCCTACAAATGTTTCATGGTTTGTTCCCTGCCCTGTGTTCCTTGTGTTGTCACCAAGCTCTGGTCCAATTTGCACTTGCTGAATCATAAAATCCAAAAGGTTATTCGAATTTCAAGGTCTGCAGGAAATTGTCAAAATCTACCATAGTATCGAAAACCCACAGTGTTTTAAAAAATCCATGATGTTTTCAATCTTTTACTGATAACCTACGTTGTTTTTGACCCCTTTGTCTTCCAACTTTGTGCGCTTATCTATTGACGTGTTGGAAACTTTGTGTGTTTTCGATCCTCTTTCATCGAAAACATTGTGTGTTTTTGACCTCACACTAGTTCCCTGTTTGCTGGTGTTCCCTCAACTACGTAAGTCCGACGTGGATGGTGGGTCCAGGCTCTTCCTGATTGGCTATCGCATGGCCGCATGTCAGATTTTTTTGACATGCAATCATGTGATCGCTTGCCACCTAGCCATGTGGGTCCCAGTCCTGATCAACTGCCTGGCGGTCTACTTTCCCTCAAGTGCACAAGTGCGATGGATGGTGGGACCTGGTTTCCAGATTAGGCAGAGGGTCCTGACATGTTGAAGCATCAACGGTTGTCATTAAAGCGCAAAGGATTTCTCAAGGCTATGTGCTTTTGGGACAACCATCCGATCCTCCGAAAGGGTAAGGCTTCTTTGGCAGTGGTCCCGGAGGTGATGATGTGGTAGCCTGTGATTGGCTGTCACATGATCGCATAGCCCAATTTTTGGCTATGCGATCATGCAACCACTTGCCACATGTCCTTAAGGCCCGTTGGCGGAAAGGGGTGTGGTCCTAGTAGCAGGTGGTGATGAGGCTTGTCAGGTGGGCCTATTGGCTTTTGTTGCGGAGGTATGCATTTTGTGCGGTGGGTCCAATTTTCCAAGTAGTTCTTATGTGCCACAGTGATCTGAGTTGGCAGGTTTTCATTCATTCACGTGATGATGAGTTGGTTTATGTTAGAAGGGCCCGCAGTGAAATACTTTTAATCAACGGTCGGCATATAATCTCAAGGAATATTCTCAGCCTTTGAGATCATGTGCCATCCGTCAATTTTATTCCATCTTGCCAGGTTGTCTATTGTCTATAGTGTGTCTGGTGTGACATGTCTGCGTAGGTGGAGGTTTCTTATTGGTCGACGTGGATGTGCTCAGAAGTGGGGCCGTTGTCAAAAGGGTCTGTGACAAGGATAGATCTAACGGTCGCTGTAAGTTCTCATGTGATTTGTTAGAGCCATGAGATCTTATGCCAGTCATTCAAGTGGGTCATGTGCCAGTGACTGGATGTGGATCAGTGAATGGTTTAGTGACATGTGGCACCTGGCGGGCCCAAGAGGGGTCTAAGGTTTGGCAGAGTTGTAAAATCTGGTGGTGTTGACAAAGTTTCATGTGGTTGCGCATTCGTGAAAAGATAAGAGGATTCACTAGTTTGTCTAACGATTGCACGAATGGTAGTCGAGAAGTCGCTAAGTTGTTTAGCGAATTGGCGAAGGTCCTTTGTTGCCAATTCGCTAAGTCTAGTGGGGCCACTTTTAGAGGAATATCTTAAACCCGTGAAAGAAATTGATCTGATAGCTATGTTTTAAAGGTGATGATGATTTAAATGTGGGCTGTCATTTCTCTGCAGGTGCCATAAAAGTGGTTGTTGGTATTCAAATCCAAATTTTTCAAGGTTTCCAGCGATAGAAAGTACTAGGATTTATGGAATTCATTGCAGAGTAGACCCTGTTCGGTGAGATATGACTGGTTTGTCATTTGCAGTGTGGTCCAGGGTGTTGTTGGATTGTTTGCAGAGCTTGTACCATTTCAGTTGTGTGCTCAAGGCTTGTTGCAGGGTGTCCTTTTGAGCCCGATTTTGTGATCCCCTGTACTTGTAGAGAAGAATTTCATGATTGTGGATCAGTTTTGGTTTCCTCTTTCCTGATTTTGATGTGTTTCCTACCCCTTTAATAACTTTTTAGACCATTTCTAGTAGGTTGGGTGGTTGAAACCCTAACCCTAGTCATCCATAGCTTGTTACAGATTTCAAGATGACTAGGGGGTATAAGTTGTAGAATTTTGGATTTTGCAAGGGTTCCAAAACATTGTGCTTTTGGTCCTTGGTTTTTGACTATAATATACTGATAGAAGTTTGGTTTGTGACTTTTCTTATCTTGGTGTCATTCTAATTGTATGCTGATTCTGGATTTGTTAATGAAAACATCATTGAATCCCAATCTTGTATCTTATGTATGTCTTCTTTCTTGTCTCTAAGCTCATATATGTTAATATCACAAAGTGTGTTAATGTATGGTAAACAAAGAGTATTTTGAATTTATCTTTGAGTTCCTAACAAAGTTAGGATTAAAGTCTTCTAGGTGAATTCAGTGAGTTTGCAGCCAGGTGTAGAATTTGATGTCCTTGTGCTTGAGGGAAAGGGGTAGTAGGCAAAGCACTTACCTCAGATTCCATTGTGTTTGTTTTAAGGTATTCAATTGAGGTATACATTTAGGTGACTCTCAGCCCTAGGATAAGGCACTGGTCCTTCCTCTTGAAGTTTCATGGTTAACAACCACACAAACATAAACATTCATTTGATAAACCTTTGATAGACTTGTGTTGAGCATTGTATACATCATTTTCAGACTCCTTTGAAGAAGTGAGTCAAGGGTACACCCACCTGAGCATTGAAGCTCAAAGAGTAGAAGGATCCTTTGATCCTTGTCAGTTGGACCTCTTCCTTGTGGACTTTGGAGTGGTGAGAGAGTCATAGTTTCATTTACATTATCCATCAAAATGTAAATCTACAAGTTGAAGATCAAAGGGAATAATCCACAACCAACAGAGGAATCCCTATATCTTCTACATATGTATAAGGGTTGGATGCTAGATCTAGACAGGCATACATAGTCATGTAAGATGAGGGAAAATAGGTGAAAAGGAATTGACTAAGATAGACAACCAAAATAGGAAGCTTGTAGCTAAATGATTTCACACATTAGAAGGATAGTTGATCCACTAGGCCCAAGAAGGATGAAGTGCTAAAAGGATATAAGGATTCCTTTTCTATAGATTTGAAATAGGACTCTGAAGAATGCATGATCTATGAAAAATATTAGAGGGAAGATATAATAATGTGTATACATAGAGATGATAAATTGAAAGTCCAATTTGATAGTAGATCTAAAAATTAAAAATAATGACTAACTTATAATCCAAACTCTAGTCACAGAAGGCATACATGGGGCAACCTGAAGATACAAGGTGAGTAGACTTGCAAGAGGCCCTATGAGATGCCTGAGACTGAATTTTTTTTGTCAAAAATTTAGCCACCTATAACTTTGTGTCACATCCACCTATAGATTTTTTTAGACTTGTGTTACCTATCACCTACATATTAAAAATGGGATAAATGTTGGGAGAAATGGTTTTACCTCTATCAAACCCCTATATAGGAATTAACCTTAAAAAATAAAATATAAATAATAAAAACTGGGAACTGTGATATTTTTATTAGAGGCTTGAATAAGAGAATAATATTTCTTATACCTTGAATGAAGTAATTATTCTTGAAATGGGATCACAAGTGTTGATTCGATAACATGAATAAATAAAGACCTAAAAGAAAATTACAAAAGGAATAATTGCATAGTGATTGATGTAGCTTGTGACAAGATGAATAATATTGTGAGATGAAATATTTTGAATCCTTGAAGTGATTTATTGCTCCTTGAATGTTATATTATGATAATAAAACTTAGATCTATATTAATACTTGGGTTAATAGTAGATTGATCATGGATGCCAAAATGAGGGAGTTAGTATTTTTTGTATACCTCTCTAATTCATTTTGCAGCTCTAAACTGAAAGGGTACTAACATGGTTTTGGATATCCTACTAAACCACAATACCTTTCTCCTATTTAAATTTGGGCCACCTTTAAGTGGAACATGGCCCCTTTCAAGGCATGAGGCAACCTATCTCACCCTTTGCCTTATAGGACACATAGTTATATCTAATTAGGGCTAAAAATTAAATTACGGTTCAATGAGAGCATGAGGATACCCCAAATGGGCCAAAAATCAAGGTTTTAATTTTCAATAAACACATATATGTTAGGCATAATAAAAGAAGGCCTATGTACACAAGAGATGAAAAATGAATGAAATAATTAAAGGAAGCACACCAAAAATTAAAAAGCCAAGGATCTTAACTTAACAAACCATGCCCAAAGGTAGACAAATAAAAATAATAATGGTAAAGGAAAATAAAGATAAAAAAAATTACACAACACAAGGGTTAGTACTAAAAAACAAAGGCTCGAAATCAATTAGTTGAAAAGATCTTGATGAGAAAATTGTCTCAACTACCAGTATCACACTCATAATATTATTGCAAGAGCCTAAGTGATCCCATACAAAGAACAAGAACACACATCAAATATGATGCAAGACTTCATGATCAATGAACTAGAAAGGATTTTTATGCTTATGGGGTCACATGCAAAGGACAAAGAGAAAGGAAAAATGGAATTATAGAGGATAGAAAAGTGGGTTATGTTGGGTGATCCATGGAAGAGCACAAACTCCATTAGACAACCAACTATGTTGTGTTGTGTGATTTATGGGAAAAGAGGATGAAAAGTAGGACATAGTTTAGAAAGTTATGTTATGCTAGTTCCACTCAACTCAAAGATGGATTATATAGTCTTAAACATTATATTATTCTATTAAACCCATATGAAATATATTGGTGCAGAGGAGATGTTAATATTATAGCAAGGTACATTATCCTAGTCAAGAAATCCAAAGGATAAGTTAGAATATATACTAGGAAATCCTAATGAAATAGAGCAAAAATAATTATCCTACGAAACAATTATCTCCCTAGGAATCTACTATATAATAAAAATGGGAGTGAAATGATTTCCCCAAGGAAAGCATGACCTTCTTAAGAATTTGCTATGTAAAAATGGCACATAATGATTGCCTAAAGTAAAGCATTGTTTCCTTAGGAATTCTCTTTATAGTACTCAAGGTGGCTGCATATATGCACTCCTCCTTAAGATGAAAATAGAGTTATGATGAAATTCGAAGGAAAATCAAAACAATGATATCCATCTTCAACACCAAGGTGATATCCTTCAAGCAGCAATGCATAGGCAATGTTAGCCAAAGACTGGGGACTCTTTGGAGGAAAAGGGAGAGACAAATGTGTAACAACATATCATGAAATAAATCCTTTGGAGGAAGACATAGTTGTTGTAATAAATTTACCTCCAAGAGGAGTTCTTGAACAAAATTATCATCTTTGATAAAGACAAGGCAAGGAGAATGAGAACTGGCCTTTTCCTTGTATTGCTAGGTAAAATATAATTCTTGATGAAGGATGAAACATTTTAATCCCTAAGTAAGGGATTAGTTTATGATCAAAATAAAATTTAAAACAAGGAAGATTTTGTGACCAAGGATACACACCTATTGAATATGAGAGAAATTTAGATTGAATAAACAATCCCATGTAAGAAAGGAACCCAAATGATAAACAAACACCAATCCACTAAGGAAAGTCAATCCTTAGAAAGGAAAAAAATGTTCATAGATGTAACCTTACCCCTCTAATAAGCAAGGAAAGGGAAAGGATAAAACATTAAAAAACCTACATGATATAATTTTTATGACAAGATATACACTCACAGTAAGGAAGAGATTGTAAACAAGGATGTCAATCTCCTAAAAAAGAGAAATATCATTGTGTAGATTAAACAAGACCATGGAAGGAAGGACATTATTATAAAAAAGTTCAACAAGTGAAAAAATATAAAATGTATCCTTTGGGAGGAGAATTAATTGAAAGGAGAACCCTTCCCCCCCAAGTGGAAAGAAAATGAAAGGGACCTACTATGTTTCTAACAGAGAAAGATAAAATATAAAAATATATTACTATGTAAAAAAGGAGTCTCCAATAAAGTGGACCACTAAGGTCACATAGTATAAGGAAACATAATACATGAAAAAAATACTAATGCACATTTTTGAGATCAAGAAAAAGTATAAGATTAGTTGAATTGAGAAAATAAGATATCTATATACTAAGTCTTGATCAAATTGTCTAAATCAATATGATCAATAAGAGAATGGTTATTGCTATGATGAAAAAGACAATGAGAGTTACCATATGATTTTTCATTTTTGGAAAATGAAAAAAAGAAACTTATCTATTTTTGTATCATATTTAAGCCTCCAAAATACTCTCTTAGCCAAGGCCATATGATCATCTAAAGGAGTATTGTTATTAGATTGGATTAGTAAAATAATTTGTAAAGAAGGAGGTTTACGTTTTGATGAAGAAGCAATAACATTTAAAGAAAGAGGGAAACTATAGTTGTAAGGTTTGAGAACTATTTAGATACACCTTTTAGAGGAGATATATCTGAAATTTCATGTTCCTCATCTCCTAGATAAGTGTTTTTCTGATCTAGAGGAGAAGATAAAGTCTCCTTTAGTTTGACACTCACATCTTCAACATCATCCACTTGCATATAAGATATTGTTATTTTTTAATTAAAAGGATGCACATTATTTTTTAAAGGAGAAACAATCATCAAATCATTAGCTAACTTTTCAGTTTGATTAACAATATCTTTTGTAAGATCTTTAGTGTATTTTTCCTAGTGTTTCTAATCCTTGAGATCTCTTCCCATAGTGATACTCAGTCTTTCCTTTATCAACACCATTTCTCCATGTATCTTCCATCTGCAACCAAATGTTATCACATGCCTTGCGTCCATGAGCTGATTTTTCTTTCTCTTGTTGGCACAATATTTGATGAAACACCAACGTTTTGGTGCACTAGTTGAATTTACAGAGAAAAAAAGGGAGATATTATTATGCTATTAGATTAGGCACCATTTATCCTCTGTCTAGGTTAGCAATGGAGTTTTCATCATCTGAACCCTGCAGATTTCCACCACATCTCATGTCCTCAAACTATTTGTAGTTGAATGTAATGATGTCTATTTTTCTCAGTTAGTATCTATAGTTCTAGAGGTTGTAATTGAAAGGGGCCTTTATATTTTTTGAAGAAAAGAACAATTTTTTAAGCCTTAAGACTGTAATAAGTTTTGAAATTATCAATATATCAATCATGCTTTGGCCTTTTAATATTTTTTATGTTTCATGAATGTTTTTTGTGTTGTTATTGATTTTAGTATATGCATCTATTATTGTTATTGAATAGATTATGTAATTATCCTCTTTGTTCTGTGATTGTTAGTGCATGCTTTACTTTATGTCTTATGCTCATCATTCTTCTTAGATTCATGTGTGTTCGTACTCATATTGGATTTGGGATTTGCCTTGATATTTCATCATCGAAATAGCCTATGCATTTAATTTTAAAATGTTCCAAAATCTCAGAGTATCACCTTAGTAGAATTATTTGTCTTTTCTTTTTCCCTCAACATGAAATTGAAGAGCCATCTTGTAAAATCTCAGAGGATTCTCAATGATTAAGAATCAAGTACTACATTCACTAAAGCTTCCATAAAGTCTATTATAGTTGTTGTCTTCCTAACCTTTTAAAAATCTATATTTCTTTTTTTAAAACTAATATGGAACCAAATATATTTGTGGCTCATTATGAATAAGCTTGTGCAATAATAACATTTTTGGAGCATGTATAGAGTATTTCTATTTTACAATAGGAAAAGTTTGAAAATGATTCACCTTCCCTATTAGAAGTGAAGTCTTGTAAAGGAAAATACACCTCATCCATAATAGGGGTTTTAATAAACTTTACTCATAACATCTGATAGATAAAGGTTTATTTTCCTTAACTTTCATAGAAGCCTAGAACTCAATTGATTAATTTAACTATTGAAAAGAACTTTAACAATGACATTTCAGAAAAGCATTGATTATCAAAAAATTAGTAACTTGAGAAAGAATCCAATGAAATAAAGAATAGTCATATTAGTTCTATCATCTTGTATATTTTACTGAAGCTCAATAGAATGAATGATTTCCCTCTATTTAAAACTCTTGTTACTAACATGATTTTAACAATGGAAAAGTGAACAAAATAGTTGAGGATCTTCAAGAAGAATTTGTTGATTCTAGATACCATGCTTTAGCTGTATGGATATTATTTTGTTTAGATACTTTAAGAAAATCACAAAACCTTAGTGGAAGCTCCACGTTATTCAATAAGGATAATAGTTAAAATAGAAAAATAACAATATAATTAGATAGGGCTTTTATACAAGTAGTTTCCCTATTTTCTAGTGGAAATGAGGGAATTTGAATTAACAATGGAACAAAATTCACTCTTGTTGTCATTGGGTTAAAATTTGGAGTCCAAATTTGAGTGAAAAGCTAAAAACTCTGAAGAGCCATGATTTATATTTATGAACTAAGTCTCTAAATGACCTATTATAAAAAGTAGAAACAAAACAACTCTCTCCCTTATCTATTGAAAAATCCCAATAAAGCCCCATCTAAGATCTTAGCACCTAATCTATAAGAAT
The DNA here is from genome assembly GCA_027943335.1 of Chamaecyparis obtusa. Taxonomy (NCBI): domain Eukaryota; kingdom Viridiplantae; phylum Streptophyta; class Pinopsida; order Cupressales; family Cupressaceae; genus Chamaecyparis; species Chamaecyparis obtusa. The sequence goes on from BSBK01014147.1 coordinate 113,177, forward strand.
TGATTTTGATGAATATAGTTCCAAACCTTGCCAATAAATACCCTTTATTGGATATCTTGTGTTTAATATTTTATGACAATATCAGGAAAGGTTACTCAAACCACACCTTCAAGACCACTGCTTCCCACATTTGCTAGGAGTTATTATTTTCTCTAAATAGAGGTATGGATTTTGATCATCTCTTAGATGATGCCTAAATGTCATGGGATCCTTATTAGATCTGGAAAATCTTACACTAACCTTATTTTTAAATACTTTTCATCCTTGGAGTTTTGAATATTATAACCTCTGATTGTGGCTATTTGGATTGAAGAGACATTTACTCACATGATCAGGAACATGATGAAAAGCTTGTCTATTTTGAGTAAAGGCTCCTTTTATATCTTGAACATGACCATGAAGAGAAACTTGTCTATTTGAATTGAAGGTACATATGCTTCCTAGGTGAAAATTTCTTTGAAAGATTCTTGTAGCATAGTATGAACACTATTTATGATACATTTAAATTATATCTAACTAGTGCGCTTCTCCAAAAAATGATGTTCAAACCAGGATTTTGAAAATTTCCAGTTGGGGGAAGCCTGTAGAATGTAGTCCTCATTATTTTCACCCAAATTTCATAAAGTAAGCCTCAACACATAGCCATTATTTTTCAATTAGTAATTTTATTCTTGAATATTAGTTCATGACTATTTATCAAGAATAGTCTAGTATAAGATAGTAGGAATACTTAATAGGATCACCATGATGCATTATTTCTTTATACTTCTGTAGGTATCATTATTGAATATGATGTGTTTACATTAATACTTAATGTTAGTATTTAATGGGAATAAAATATCTTCTACATATTTTTGAGTGAGTCAAATAAATAGAATCAAGAAGAACTATGTAGAGTTAAAAATAGTAAATCCAATTAGTCATTAAACAAGATCATTTTCATATTGTAAGAAATGTGAAAATAGACATTTAGTAAGTCAATTATCTCGAATGATAAATTCCTTAAAGATTTCATTTACCTTGTCATTTCAAATATAAAGAATTCTATGCATCTAAAGATACATTCAGAAACAATCTGAAATGGTTTAAAGGTCTTTATTTATGTTTTTACAAAGAAATAAAAACTATTGTCCGTAGATCAGAGCAATTCATATACATAGAATTAATGAATTATGTAGATTCTTTTTAATTAGGATCCATACAGATGTTGAAGGGACCTAAATGCCTATTTACAAAATGTTTCTCATAGCTACACATTAAGAGCTAGGCGGCCAAACATAAGTAACAGGGAGACATAAAAAAAAATAGAATAGAAACTAACCACAAAAGACAAGACTATATTAACTTTTTCAAAACCTTGTGGCTTCAACCTTAACCTAGGTAATGTCCAACGTGATATTTTTTAAATCTTGTAGGTCTTGAGAGAAGTGGACCAAGGGTCTTTTGAGATTTCCTTATAGTCTAGTGCATGGCCCCTTGTCATTTTCATCCCCTACATAATTTTAGCTTGTGCTTCCACATCGACAACCTGCACTTGGTTTGGATGCATTTTCTCACACTTTCTAAATAACATCCTAATGTTCTTTACAATAGATTTATTAAAAAGAAAAATAGAATGTTTTCCCATATTCCCAAATTAAAGAATTAATTAAATTAAAAATAATTAATTTTCTTGATATATTTAATCAGAACATTTTCATTTCTAATTTAATAAATATTTAATTTTTTTGATAAAATAAACGTATCAAATTTTATTTGACTAATAGCTAATTAAGTATCTTTTTTGTCCAAGTGTTCCATGTTTTGGTCAAAGAGCTAATCGTAATGGGAAACATATTTGTTGTTATTGCAATTGTAGTGATCAATATTTTGACAATGAGAAAACAAGTAAAGAAAAATATATTGTAAATTTACATGGTAGAGATATAAATTTTCTATATTTTATCAATACAATCTAATTATCACTTGAATGCCAAATATATCTTAATCATTATAAATTTTACTATTGTTCTATTTATAAAATGGTTTAGAATAGTATTATGAAACTATTTGAAACAATTTCATGGGAAACTCTCCAAACTAAAAACATGATTCAATAGAATTATAATTAAATGACAATTCACTTATTTCTTCTGAATTTCTAATCATCTAAGTCTAGAAAAGCCTTATACTTTGTTATCTAATCATGGCTGTTATATTTTAGATTAAACTATGTCAAATATTTTTAAAGAAAAAATTTCTACACGGTTTAATAAGAAAGATAACTACTATTGATCTTTGTGAAAATTACATATTATCCCATCATTATTGAATGACCATCTTTTTTTCATTTATTACAGTTTGTGAGCTACTTCTTAAAGGTGTCAAACTATTTATATTAAACTTTTAACTATTTATGTTAAAAAGTCACTAAGATTTGTTTTCAATTTATAATCAGTGGTCCTGCTGTCAGGGAAGGTGGTGTTGTGGTGGTCTCTAGTTATTTTGAGAAATAGGGTGGTAGATTGGCAGGTGGCCCTAGTGTCTCAGAAGGGAAAGATTCCAGATCCATCGGTTGTTGCATGATCGCATGGAATTTTCCCGACCTATGCGACCATGCGACAGTTGTGGAGGTGTCGCCGTTGTGGAGTTGTGAGGTGGGTCTAGTGCCGGCACTGCTCACATGCTTATTTGTAATTGGTTGTTGATTGGTGATATGGCCAAAGACTTTTGAGAGGGGTTGTGATCGGCATTGCGTGGTTAAGAGGTTGCGGTCACATGATCGCAGACGTTAGTATGGTGCCTTGCGATCATGCAGCCAAGCACAAATGTAACCGAGGTTCTTGTTGCGGTTAATCTTGCTGATGCCTGAGAGAAGAATGAAGATCTAACAATGTTGATATAAAGTTGATCCCAGTTTGAATGTTGACCGCTTGAATCCATCTATTACTGGTAGGAATAAGTAGCTTTCAACTTTCTTTCTCCATGGTTGATATTGGTATTTCATGGAGAGATCTTATGCTCCATATTATATATTATCCATATTTGAATATTATTTTGATTACTAGATGTTAGATTTTGTATACTTTCTTTCTGCATAATACAAAAACTTGGCTTCGACCTTTACTGATAAAAAAAAACTAATAAAAATATATCTATAATCAATGTGCCAACTATTTATAGTTGTAAGTATTATTTTCTATAGCTACCCATAGATAGTGAATACATTGGATATAGCATCTAGTTGGTTGTACAATAGTGGTAGAATTAATTTTGAAGCATTGAATTCTTGGTAGATGTCAGTAATGCTGTACTGAATTCTGGGAGAGATCATTATCAGATAAGAACAAGATATTTTCTACAGCATGTCAAATTGTGATATTGCTATCACAATTCAATTGTCATTTTTGAGTCAAATATGTAGACCCATGTTCTATTAGTAGTAATTTACAAGACCCCATCTTTCAGGAGGATGAATAAAACACTTAGCACTCATTACATCTAGATGACCGTCACAAAGATGAATAGAACACTTAGCACTCATTATCCTATAAATATACCACACAAAATCTAATTCTTTATCCCATACAATGTTACACAAGCAATGGCTGTTGCGTGTATTAAGTTTTCCATTATCAGTGCAGTCTTATGTATTCTTTTCATAAACCCATGTATTGCTCTGCTAAATTGTCCTACAGAATAATCCCAAGCCCTTCTTTCCTTCAAAGTAGGCTTTAATATCTCTAATGGAATTCTCAATTCATGGGTTAATGGAAGTGACTATTGCTTGATGTGGGGAGGCATAACTTGCAATAATTTCACCAACCATGAAGAGTGAGTGAATTTTCTTGGTTTCCACGTAGCACTAAGCATCCAGAGTGGAATTATATCTAGTAGTTTTTGCAACCTTCCTTTTCTCAAGTACCTAAACTTGAGGAGCGTTGGTGTAAGTGGTACAATTCCTTCTTGTTTGGGAAATTTCTCTCATCTTAAATATCTGAACTTGAAAAATAATAGTTTGAGAGGAGAAGTTCCCAATGTGATTTGTCAGCTTAGTAATCTTAGCTATTTAGTTGTAAGCTATAATGAATTAACTAGAGTATTGCCACCATGTTTAAAAAATTTGTGTTTTTTTAAGGTCTTGGGTCTTTCCATCAGCAAATTCAATGATACCCTTCAGCTTAGTGGCCTTTCCTCCCCTGAGCAGTTGTATGCTCATAATTTTTCATCGCATAAGCACATCAGTTCTTTGTAGCTAGCATTGCCAGCATCTATAAAGATTCTCTAGCTCTCCTCGATTACCATTTCAGATACTTTGTTTGAAAACCTTGCAGAATTAAAATTTTTGGTTCTGTCATATTGTGTGTTGAACATAAGCCCAAGTTGGTTTTCCCAGTTCTAGTTAGGAGGCATAGATATAAGCTCATGCTGTGTTGGAGGTCAAATTCTTGAGTGGCTTTTCACTCAGTATTCACTACAGAGATTGACATTGGCTGATGATAATCTTGTTGGATAAATACCATCCTGGTTATGGGAGAACAATCCTCAGTTGTATTTGTTCAATCTTTCAGGAAATCAATTTTTTGGTAGCCTTAAAATCCCAATTAGATTTGCTCATTGGATCACACTACTAGATGTATCTAGGAAAGATTTAAGTGAACTAATGCCATCTATGTGGCCTCTAGATCTACAGCTCTTGATGGTCAATGGAAATTCTCTAATTGGTAATATTCCTCCAAGCTTGTGCAATTTGACTCACCTTGAAAAGTTAGATCTGTCAAACAACAGTCTCAGTGGAAACATTCCTTCATGCTTTGTTAATTATAAGGTTATTCAAGTGTTAAATTTAGGGGATAATAGTTTGGATGGAAGCATTATTGGATTTTCAAATAAAATCTGATTGTCTGAAGCCTCCATATTTGACTTTTGATAAAGTTAATTTCAGATATTTTTGAATGAACTTTTTGGAAGATATGTTCAAATCAGAATGGGGGAAATCTAATTTCTTCTACAGACTTCTTCTTTCTTCCATCTTCTTTTTGACAGTAATTTTTCTATAAAGGAAAGAATAACTTTATTCTTTCATAGGAGAGATGAATGTAATTTCCATTTTGTTTGTAGTAGTAGAGGTAGTTTTAGTCTTTTGTAATACTCTATTTTGATAGAGATGTGAATGATCTTTCAATTAAGTAGTGATTGCTTCAGATGATCTTGTAAGAGCTTTGTGAAACTCATAGAAGTTTGTATGGAGCTCCAACGATTGCAAGTTTTATTTCTTATTGTAGAAGTGTTTTAATATTGAATAGAAGCAAGTAGAATCTTGCATAATTTCTCCAGCTATTGTGTCTGCCCTATTTTGGGGATTTCAAATTCCTCCATTGCTGAAACAGAGCATTATTTTGTGCATTTCCAGAATTTAGAGTTCTTCTAAATTCTTTACATGGTATCATAGCTGATTGGCCTTCAATCCTTATGAGTTTGGACATTTTTTTTTTCTGGATATTTGTTTATCTTGCATAGGAGACATGAATGGAGATATAGGAAAGAGGTGGCAGTAGCCACCATCCTTCAATGTACAAAATTATGATGTTTGGGCAAAGAGGACGAGGACCATTTTTATAGAAAATGATTTGTGGGAGCTTGTGGTTAATGGATTCATGGATGTGACCAACCCAACTTAGTTTGCTAGCCTCACAAACAATCAGAAGACTCAGTTGAAGGAGTCAAGAAGGAAAGATGCAAAAACTTTGAGCTTGATAGAAACTGCCTTGACAGAGGCAATCTTTCCCAGAATAGCAGTAGCTAATTATTCCAAAGAAGCTTGGGATATTCTTCACACAAGTTTTAAAGGGACTAAGAAAGTTCATTTGGTGAAGCTCCAAATGCTTCAAAGAGAGTTTGAGACTCTTCTAATGAAGGACAATGAGGCCATTTTAGATTTCAGCTCAAGACTCTATGGTTTAATAAACCAATTGAGAACCAATGGAGAAACCATGAAGGAGCAAAGAATAGTAGAATTTTTTTTGAGAAGTTTGCCCTCAAAATTTGATAATTTAGTTATTTCCATTAAAGAGGCAAAGGATCTTTCAGTAATGACTATTGATGAGTTAATGGGTTCCTTCCAAACCCATCAGCATTGCATTAATAGGTCAGCAAATTCTTTTCAAGAGCAAGCTTTCAGAGCTCAAGCCAATGCAAGAGGCAGGGGAAGAGGAAGAAATAATTCTGGAAGAGGTTCAAGAGGTAGAGCTCATGGTAACTCCAGACAACAAAATGCTAGAGGAGAAAGCTCAAAACAAGCAGCCACAAATGATGGAGCCGGCAGCTCTCAGAATAATTCCAAAGGTAAGAAGAAATATAACTCTGACAAGAATAATATTGAATGTTATTATTGTCATAAATTTGGGCATTATGCTAGTGAATGCTGGAAAAAGTAGAGTAATTAGTCAAAGCTAAGTGCAAATATGACTGATATGAAAGTAGGTGATGGAGATAATCCCACAGCCTTCATCATGTGCAATGTTGGTGAAGAAGGTAGCCCCGAAGTCTGGTATTTGGACAACAGTTGTAGCAACCACATGAGTGGTAATGAAAGTCTTTTTTCTTTCATTGATAAGAATATAAAATCTGAAATTACAATGGTGAACAATGGAGTTGTTCTAGTCATGGGCAAAGGATCTATTATGATCTGCACCAAGCAAGGTGAGAAACAAGAAATTCATAATGTTTATTTTGCCCCGGGTATAAAGCACAATTTGATGAGTGTTGGACAACTCACTCAAAATGGTTACAAAGTGCTGATGGAGAATGACCAATGAATCATTTATGAGAAGGATGTGAGCAAGAAAATTGTTGCAGTGGTTCAAATGACAAAGAATTGAATGTTTCCATTGAAGGTAGAGATGTGTTTCTCTTCACAATCGGAAACTACACCTCCCAAGAAAGAATGTATAGTAGTACAATAATCAGCCTTCAAGAGCATGATTGAAGACCCCTCCAAGCTATGGCTTTTAAGGTATGGACATCTTGGCTATGCTGATTTAAATTTATTGTCCAAGAAATGTATGGTAGATGATTTTCCTTGTATTAAAGAGTTCAATAGCAAGTGTGAGGCTTATATTTTGGGTGAGCAACATAGGCTGCCCTTTAATTCTGGAAACTCTAGAAGGGAAAGAGCACCATTAGAGTTAGTGCATACTAATTTAGTTGGCCCTATGAAAATCACTTCCATTGGAGGGAGTACTTATTTTAAGACATTCATAGATGATTTCAGTCATAGAACATGGGTCTATTTTATGAAAAATAAATCTAAAGCTTTTGATAAGTTTCTAGAATTTAAAGCCCAAGCTGAAAATGAATGTGGGAAAAATGTTAAAGTCCTAAGATCAGATAGAGGGGGGGAATATACCTCCAATGTTTTTGTAAATTTTTGCAAACAAAATGGCATAAAGAAGGAGCTTACAACAAGTTATACTCCACAGAAAAATGGAGTGGCTGAAAGAAAAAATAAAACCATCATTGAGATGGCAAGAAGCATGATGAAAGAAAAAGGGCTCCCAATTGAATATTGGGGAGAGGTTGTAGCAACAACAATATACTTAATAAATAGAAGTCCTACCAAAGTAGTCCATGACAAGATTCCAATAGAAGCATGGACAAATCATAGATGGCTGTTTGAACACTTGAGAGTGTTTGGGTGTGTAGCATATGCACACGTGCCAAAAGAGCAAAGGAAAAAGTTTGATGATAAAGGAGTGAAGTGTATTTTTACTGGTTATAGTCCAAAATCTAAGACATACCGATTGTATGATTCATTTGGAAAGAAGATGATCACTTCAAGAGACATGGAGTTCATTGAGAATGAGTCATGGGATGGCTTAAGGGACACATCTTCAAGCACTTCAAGTAAAGTGCCTATTATTGATTAATATGGTGAAGTTAATGATCAGCAAAATGAAATAATAGCAGGTATAGAAGGCTCCAGAAGGCTACAAATTGGTCCCATAGAGAGCAACAATAGCAATACTGAGAGCTATGATCCCACTGTCACCTCCCTAGTGCCAAGAAAGACCAAAAGTCTAAGGGAGATATACCAAGATGAAAGGTATGAAAATGAATTTGATGAAAATATTAATTTTGCTGAAAAAAGAAGAAAAATGGTGTAAGGCCATGGATGAGGAAATGGATGCAATAAAGAGAAATGAAACCTGGGAGCTCACTAATTTACCTCCAAATAAGAAAATTATTGGATTTAAATGGGTTTACAAGACCAAGAGAAATGCTGAAGGAGAAATAGATATGCAGAAGGCTTGATTGGTGCTCAAGGGGTACAAACAACAGTTTGGTAGAGATTATAATGAGACCTATGCACCTGTTGCTAGAATGGAAACCATGTGTTCTATGTCATGCCCCTGACTGTTCCAGACTTTATTTCCTATGTTATGTTATGTTATGTTAGATTTCTTTGAGTTCCAACTCTGATTGTGTTCTTTGAACTTAGTTATTAGATTAAATGTGTTATCTCTGATATTCTGCCAAACATTCAAGGAAATTATGTTTATTTCTGTCACTTAATGAGTCCTATTCTGATGACAAAATTGGTTTAGACATAATTTTGAACATTGGTTTGATTATGAAATAAAGACAAACTATACAGTTAGTAATCATTTGATTATTGATTCATTGTTTTGGAATCCTTAGTAATATGTTAGACATAATTAGAAATGGTTACTTTATCATTGTTAACTGTATTTTGATGTATTAGACAATATTTAGAGTTCTATTGTTATTCAACATTAATCTTATTCTGAATTTAAGATAAATGAAGTTGTATATATGTATTTTTATACATGTAACTATGAGAGAATGTTTTGCAAGAATGTGGTATTTCTTTTTCTAAAATTATATTATTGACTTTGGAGATGCGCTGTCATTTTAGATGTCTGAAACAAGATATATATATATATATATATATATATATATATATATATATATATATATATATATATATATATATATATATATATATATATATATATATATATATATTGTGGTTAATAATACTGTTATTAATATTAATAATAATAGTATTATTAATGATTAATATTAATATTAATATTAACATAAAAGAAGTTGTTTCGCATCTAAGTTTTGTTAACTTAGACTTATGCCAAAGCCGCGCCTAACACATATCAATGTGGCATGAATCTATGCGGTAATGTTCTTTTAAGTGCAACAAGGTTTAGTGGGTTTTAAATGACTGCAGAGATATCGAGTTTTGAGTCTGTACTTGGTGAGATATTGGCAGGAAGTGGTTTGCGTTCACTGCAAGTGATAAGCTTGCATTGAATGAACTTGTCAATGGAATTCATTGTTGTGTTTATGACTGCCATTTTTTTCTGGTTAAGAAGTTTCAGTTTGTTTCGACTCCATTTTTGTTACCATGTCTTGCTGCGGCATTTTGGGTGAATAGTTGGTTATGGAACCGTGTCACTGTTGTTTTCTTCTTGATAAGTGGCATGAAACGAAAGGGGTTTTCTCGGTACAGATAAACCTTTCCACTCTTGGTTATCTAAGAAGTTGGGCGTTGTTACGGTTAACTCTGCATTTTTGGGTTCTCTTGCACGGCATTTTGGATTTCGTTGTGAAGCTCACCAGGTAGGAGCTAGCACGAGTAGTCCAGTTATGGTTATCTCTCCATACGAATAACAAGCAGGGGCATCTCTTACCTTACTCTCTCTGTTTTCATTTCTTGTTCTGCAATGGAAATTAAGGAAATGATGGTTAATATAGTTTGCTAGTTGATAGTTTAAGAAGCTAGTTTAGTTAAATAATGTTGTGTTTTATTGGAGTTGAGTATTGTGTTAATCTATGGGAAAAAGATCAGTAAATGTTATGTGTATGTATTTTTGTGTGTTAAGGGTATCGAAGTTTATTGGTTTTGGACAGTATTAAGGGTTTTTGTTTTTTTGTCACAGTCGTTTACCGAGTTTGGTATCGATGATTGTTTAGAGCTGAAATGTGGGGTTTGGACTTGGTAGTATACATATTGTCATCTGTTATCGATTGTATCTTGTGATACACTTGTAACATGAGTATGGTTTAAGTAGTTCATTTGGGTGAACTCCTTTGATTATCTGGTGTCGTTCTTATTGTGTTAAAAGATGGTTTGTTACTGTAACGCCCCGCCAGGGAACCCAAGAGAAGTTAACCTATAACTTGCTACTAAGTTTTGTGAAATTTTTTTTTAAAAAGTTAACATACAAGATACACAAAAGTGCGGAAGCAATTACCATTTACTCACATGAACAACATTCAACATAGATTACAAAACTCGAGGGTCCCATGATGTAGAATTACTTAAGAACAAATAAAACAACTAAAGCAGATAACAAAAGATTTCATAACATAAATGATACAATTACAACTTACATCAATATTACAAAACTCATGGACAACCATGATAACAAATAAACTGACATCCACTGCACATGTCGTAGGGTATGTAATAATAAAACTAAAACATAAAAGTACAATGTCCATATTAGGTATCACATGCGATACTCTAGTATAGGACTACAATAAAGAAGCTATGATAAGAAACCAACAATGAAGAACAATGAAGAACCAAGAAGGCATCCAACTGTAGAGTATCCACCGCACTGGCACGAGGATGTCGAATCTCAATTGGTAAAGAGTCACTACCACCTGACCTTGTGAACCTAAACGGTCCACTCCCACCGTGCTGAGGAGATAACCACAAACCCCAATCGGATGGCCAAAACCAAACAAGGATAAAACCATTGAGCAAGGAATCCTGGAAGCTCTCTACTCAAGGTACACAATAATACAGTGAAAGGAGAAACACACTAATACAGAGGCATAAACAGAAAACTCAGAACATGACTTAAGCTACATGCTATGGGAGTGTCATCACATGTCTAACTACTTGAGTTACCTTGGACTGGTCACTCTGGACCCCGGACCCTCAAGCATTGACTTACCCTGGACTGGCCACTCTGGGCCCCGGACCCTCAATACGAACCATGTGGGATTAGAATACTCTCTCTTTCAGATATGAGGAGTTCTAATCATAACCATACTCTAACTTATCTTTTTAATGAACTCTCAAAATTTTAATTACTAAATTATCACTTAATTACATAACCTACAATAGGTTACCCAGGTGCTGACCACTTCGGGTCCCGGCCCCTATTGTAAGCCACTCCCCTAAGATGCACTTAATCAATCTCCCCTAGGCTCATAATCACATAAGTACCCAACATGCATACAACCAAGTAATCCTAGATGCAGTTTCCCACATAGAAACTCAAATGATTACACAGATACCAGAAAACGTATATTAACCAATAAGAGCCCATAAGATTGATTCATAGATGAAAATAAGAATAAACACATACATAAACATGATATTGAAATACAATTCGACTGATACAAAAACCCTGCCTCTATTTCCCCAAGGCCATCTAATGCCCGAAATCACATAATGCACAAGATTGCAATTCAGAAACGAGAAGTCAACACTCACATAATAAAGAAATGAAACCTAAGTCATAATCATTCAAATTCCATAAGAACATGATTAAACTCACATAAAGAAAAGCATAAACCTACTAGGAGATACAAAACGTAAACATCACTACAATGTCCTAAATAAAGAATCATCTCTAGTGTTGAACTATGGCTTTAACAGAATGAGAGACCCAATTTCATTATAGAACTTAACACTTTCAAAATATAGGTGTCAAAATGATCAAATTGTAAGATTAATTCATACTACTGAAATGAACTTAATAAACAATACCAATCCCACATTTCCTGAGGACAGGGTAGTACAAAATCATTTATCTAATTATCAAAAGAATAAAATTTATTCAACTAATTAACAATCTTAATTTGCGAGCAACCATTTTAAGATTATATTTATACAAGCTAGAATATAAATTCTATCCTACATGAATTAATAATACTATCTATTATACAAGTTAGAAAACCCATCTAATATGACTAATCAAAAAAATAAAACAAGTATTTATTTAAGTTACATTCAAAGATCTCATTTAACTAACAAATTTTAATTAACAATTAATCCCATATTAGAAATAAATGTATATATACATAAAACAATTAAACTAATTAACAAATTAATTATCTAATCTAAAATAATTATACATTAAATTAAATTAAATTAATTTAACTCACAAAATATAAATTAATAATAATAAAAAGAAACTAATTAACAAATATACATATGTATAAACTATCATTTAATATCCTTTGCAAATTAACGAAATAAAAATAAAATAAAATTATACATTGGGAGAGGGTGGAGAGGGGCCCCACCGCTCCTCCCATCCACCAGTACAAGCCCTGCGCGCCTGCAGGGTACTGCCGACGGCAAGTACTACTGCAGCGGTGGTACTGTCGCTGGTAGTACCACCTACTGCCGCGACAGGGGGGGTTGGGGAACGTGATGACCCCGCCCCCCAATAAATATAAAAACAATTAATTTTTTTTTATAACATTTAAATTTCACTTGGCAACGAAAACGCATTTACAAGTTTTAATATATATATATATATATATATATATATATATATATATATATATATATATATATATATATATATATATATATATATAATATATATATATATATATATATATATATATATATATATATATATATATATATATATATATATATATATATATATATATATATATATATATATATATATATATATATATTTTAATATATATTATTTTATTTCATAAGCGAAGCTAATTTATTTTTATTTTATATATATATATATATATATATTTAACAGATTCAATATTATTAATTGCCAAAATTAATATATATTCTTTTTTTTTATATTCACATAATGAAATAATCAACATGTATATATATTTATTTCCAAATAGCATAAAGTAAATAGTATAACCATTTAAGACATTCACATGCATTTACATAAAAATCTGTCACTTTCCAGATTTTGGTATTTAACCATTTGACTTTGTAAAGTTTTTTTTTTAAAACAGAAGTTAATCTATTTTTAAAAACAAAAAAGGACAAGACATTATCAAGAAAGAATATATTCCAGAATCCTCCCCAAACACATAAGAATTTGATCCTATTAATTGACTGGTGTAATTTATATTGACTGTACCCTTTCCAGCAAGCACATAATTTAACTAGATCATGTAATTTCTACTAAAATTGGGTTTTCTTTCAATAGGAATATATTTCATCATTCCCTATAGTCATATTATAGAACAGATTTAATATTTCAATTTGTAGGAGAACCATAAACAATTATTCAATGAAATTTTTCCAGAGTAACACTACAATGCCAAGTAATAATAAAATATAAAATTAACTACATAAGGGTTTTCTAAATACCCAGATCTATCAAATACACAGATCTACCAATAGAAAACTATAAAAGCATTGAAAGACAAATAGATGTGAAAATAGAGATAACAGACAAAATACAATGCCTACCTTAGATCCAATGCCAGAAACGGATTTAAAAATAGAAACCCCTGTAGATATGAGAACCCAATTCTCTCCAAATTCAAACACAACCTGTAGATTTGAAAACTAATTTGCAACCAGGTGTCCAATCCAGAAGCATGGAGAGATTCAATTCAACAAGCAGCCACAACATTCCACAAATCTCCAAAATGCCAAACACACAAGCCTTCTCCAAAAATCTTCTCCAAAACCTGTCTCCCAAAAAATGAAAGCAAAATTCCCCTAATAGGAATTCAATCCCAACATCCAAGCAATCACAGAAGATAACTCAGAGTTCAACTCCAATCAGAAAAGTGACTCATAAGACAACTCCTAATTCAACTCAAACTCCAAAATTGAAAGAAATTACAATTAATTAATTAAAATATATTTTAAAATGCACAACTCCACTTTGACTTTCTAAAACTAGTTGTCTTTTTGAAAACAAACTCTTTTTCCAATTTTGCACATGTTTTAATTTAAACTCATTTATTAAATAAATTAAATAATCAATGCATCACAAATTCATGCAATTAATTATTTAATTACTTAATAATATAAACAACATAATTCTAAATATATTCTATTTGGGCACAAGTTAATAATTAAAACCTAGATTAAATAAATTAAATATTTAATACATCCTAAGCATGCATTAAAATATTCAATTATTTAATTATACATTCAAACATAATTAAATCCAACTTCAATTAAATAATCAATTAATTTCAATAAATCAAATAAATGACTTTAGATAATTTACCAAATTAAACATAGGAACATAATTAAATCATTAAATTCAACTATAATCCTAACCTCAATAAACATATAAAATCACCTGAATAATCATAAATCCATTGAATCAAGCACAATCAAATTTAAGCACAATAAACCAAGAAAATTGAAAACGCATGCACAGACTCAAGAACGGGATCCACGAATTCATACCAACCAGGTGAATTCGGGTAAGGTAGTCATACTGGTATTTGTCCAATTCTAGGACAATTGGCTAGGGTTAGGGTTTGGGTCTGTGAATTATCTCCCCTCTTTACCATTGAGATGAATGTCTGTGGGCACGCTCACTCCTGCCAATTCAGGGAAGACAATGCCCTGTACCTCCGAACCTGTCATCAGAAGACAAAGCATGTACATACAATATATAACAGGCAATGATAAGGTATGGTCGGACGTGTGGATCTCGACTATGCGAGTAACTACGCCTCTGTCCTCTACCACACAAGCACGTCAAACAGATACAGACACATAATCACCATACACATGCAAGTATGGGGTAAGTACATCGTATTCAATATAAAACATGTAATCTAACATCATGAAGCATCATCATCTAATCTACGCATACACTTGATAAACATATAATAATAATCCTCAATCATCATTAATGAAACAATAATCGATCACATGGAAAGTGACCTAAAAGAATTCGGTCAAACATCTGAAACATAAAGCAAACTAAAAAGCATCCTACGGGTGGGTATTACATTCACCCCCCCTAGGATTAGGCTTACTCCTGGAAGCCTGAAACAAGTAGGGATTTGAGTCCCACAAAAAACTCTGCACTGAAAAGAAATCTAAACTATGAATCACTAAGTAGATCCATTCCATGCATTAGGGTTCGAACACTGAGGATCGTTCCCTATCGCAAAGGCCCTATGAGATCCACTAGCATTCCCAACTGTAGGCTCAGAAGTTGCTCACCTCTATCCTAAAAACTATGTCGATCGATTTGGACAATTGACCGCAATGTGGCCATGTTGTCCGCAAGAATAACAACCATCTCTACCTCCAAAACTCTAGGGTTGCTGATCCTCCCTATTGCGCAAACTACACTGCCAGTTGCGATAGTTCCTTGACTGAGAACCACCACTGCTACCATGAAAGAATTTCTTATCCTGCTGATCTTGATTACCTTTTGAAAAGGTTGAAGGATTTTGAAAATTTCCATTCTTCTGAGATTGATTCCTCTTGGAACCACTAGACTGAATACCTCCCTGAGCACTTAAACCTGCTGCCAGATTTGCCTCTGTAATAGTTGCCTTAATAACTGCATCTCTAAGGGTCTTAGGCTCAAAAAGTAAGACATTCCCAATAATGCATGCATTCAACCCCCTAACGAAGTGTTGCACTAGCAAGGCTGTGTCCTGACCAAATCCAGCATACTGTTTGAGCTCAAAGAACTTGAGCTCATACTCGCTCACTGACATAGTAAGCTGTCTCAAATTATGAAACTCATCAGCCCTCTCCTTCCTCCACTGATCAGATAGAAAATGTTCCCGAAAGTTCTCTAAGAACAACTCCCATGTAACTGTGTCCATCTGAAGACCTAGCTTCTCTTCTTCTATCCTCCACCATATAGCTGCAAATCTGTGAGCTGTGTCACTGCATACCTAGCTTTAGTATTACTACTAAAGGGATGCATGGCAAAACTCCGCTCTAAGGCTATCAACCATGTCTCTGCCTCTAAACCAGTACCTTTCCCATCAAAGGGATTAGGTTTCCCTCTCAATAGATCCCTCATGTGGTTAGCTGCCACCACTGTAGGATCAACTGTGAAGTCCCTCCTCAGAGGACTCCTAGACCTCTCTCTAGCCCGCTCTACTCTAGCCTGCTCAGGACCAAGATGATTGAGAATTGCTCGCAAGAACTGTCTCGTGTCTAGTCCCTCAGACTCAGCTTGACGATCCTCTCTCTGATCATCTCGAGACTGCTGGTGGTGACTCTCCTGACTAACACTCGTAGAAGGGCTATGATGTCTACCCCTTCCACGGCCACCAGAACAACCTCTACCTCTACCTCTAAAAGCTCTAGTGAGAGGCATGATTCCTGCACCACAAGGAAATCAAGACAATGTCACACAACATAACTCAAAACAAAAATAAAAGGAAACATAATCACAAAGCAATGGTTTGCAAACAAAATGTTTCATGTCTATGTTTAGTTTCAAGTTTAGACCACACAAAATCTAATAGGCGTACATACCCAGAGTTCCCAGTGTAGAAACTCCGCTATGATACCAAATGTAACGCCCCGCCAGGGAACCCAAGAGAAGTTAACCTATAACTTGCTACTAAGTTTTGTGAACTTTTTTTTTAAAAGTTAACATACAAGATACACAACAGTGCGGAAGCAATTACCATTTACTCACATGAACAACATTCAACATAGATTACAAAACTCGAGGGTCCCATGTTGTAGAATTACTCAAGAACAAATAAAACAACTAAAGCAGATAACAAAAGATTCCATAACATAAATGATACAATTACAACTTACATCAATATTACAAAAGTCATGGACAACCATGATAACAAATAAACTGACATCCACTGCACATGTCGCAGGGTATGTAATAATAAAACTAAAACATAAAAGTACAATGTCCATATTAGGTATCACATGCGATACTCTAGTATAGGACTACAATAAAGAAGCTATGATAAGAAACCAACAATGAAGAACAATGAAGAACCAAGAAGGCATCCAACTACAGAGTATCCACAGCACTGGCACGAGGATGTCGAATCTCAAATGGTAAAGAGTCACTACCACCCGACCTCGTGAACCTAAACGGTCCACTCCCACCGTGCTGAGGAGATAACCACAAACCCCAATCGGATGGCCAAAACCAAACAAGGATAAAACCACTGAGCAAGGAATCCTGGAAGCTCTCTACTCAAGGTACACAATAATACAGTGAAAGGAGAAACACACTAATACAGAGGCATAAAGAAAAAACTCAGAAGATGACTTAAGCTACATGCTATGGGAGTGTCATCACATGTCTAACTACTTGAGTTACCCTGGACTGGTCACTCTGGACCCCGGACCCTCAAGCATTGAGTTACCCTGGACTGGCCACTCTGGGCCTCGGACCCTCAATACGAACCATGTGGGATTAGAATACTCTCTCTCTCAGATATGAGGAGTTCTAATCATAACCATACTCTAACTTATCTTTTTAATGAACTCTCAAAATTTTAATTACTAAATTATCACTTAATTACATAACCTACAATAGGTTACCCAGGTGCTGACCACTTCGGGTCCCGGCCCCTATTGTAAGCCACTCCCCTAAGATGCACTTAATCAATCTCCCCTAGGCTCATAATCACATAAGTACCCAACATGCATACAACCAAGTAATCCTAGATGCAGTTTCCCACATAGAAACTCAAATGATTACACAGATACCAGAAAATAGATATTAACCAATAAGAGCCCATAAGATTGATTCATAGATGAAAATCAGAATAAACACATACATAAACATGATATTGAAATACAATTCGACTGATACAAAAACCATGCCTCTGTTTCCCCTAGGCCATCTAATGCCTGAAATCACATAATGCACAAGATTGCAATTCAGAAATGAGAAGTCAACACTCACATAATAAAGAAATGAAACCTAAGTCATAATCATTCAAATTCCATAAGAACATGACTAAATTCACATAAAGAAAAGCACAAACCTACTAGGAGATACGAAACGTAAACATCACTACAATGTCCTAAATAAAGAATCATCTCTAGTGTTGAACTATGGCTTTAACAGAATGAGAGACCAATTTCATTATAGAACTTAACACTTTCAAAATACAGGTGTCAAAATGATCAAATTGTAAGATTAATTCATACTACTGAAATGAACTTAATAAACAATACCAATCCCACATTTCCTGAGGATAGGGTAGTGCAAAATCATTTATCTAATTATCAAAAGAATAAAATTTATTCAACTAATTAACAATCTTAATTTGCGAGCAACCATTTTAAGATTATATTTATACAAGCTAGAATGTAAATTCTATCGTACATGAATTAATAATACTATCTATTATACAAATTAGAAAACCCATCTAATATGACTAATCAAAAAAATAAAACAAGTATTTATTTAAGTTACATTCAAAGATCTCATTTAACTAACAAATTTTAATTAACAATTAATCCCATATTAGAAATAAATGTATATATACACAAAACAATTAAACTAATTAACAAATTAATTATCTAATCTAAAATAATTATACATTAAATTAAATTAAATTAATTTAACTCACAAAATATAAATTAATAATAATAAAAAGAAACTAATTAACAAATATACATATGTATAAACTATCATTTAATATCCTTTGCAAATTAACGAAATAAAAATAAAATAAAATTAAAATAAAATAAAATTATACATTGGGAGAGGGTGGAGAGGGGCCCCACCACTCCTCCCATCTGCCAGTACAAGCCCTGCGCGCCTGCAGGGTACTGCCGATGGCAGTACTACTGCAGCGGTGGTACTGTCACTGGTAGTACCACCTACTGCCGCGACAGGGGGGTTGGGGAACGTGATGACCCCGCCCCCCAATAAATATAAAAACAATTAATTTTTTTTATAACATTTAAATTTCACTTGGCAACGAAAACGCATTTACAAGTTTTAATATATATATATATTTTAATATATATTATTTTATTTCATAAGCAAAGCTAATTTATTTCTATTATATATATATATATATATATATATATATATATATATATATATATATATATATATTTAACAGATTCAATATTATTAATTGCCAAAATTAATATATATTCTTTTTTTTTATATTCACATAATGAAATAATCAACATGTATATATATTTATTTCCAAATAGCATAAAGTAAATAGTATAACCATTTAAGACATTCACATGCATTTACATAAAAATCTGTCACTTTCCAGATTTTGGTATTTAACCATTTGACTTTGTAAAGTTTTTTTTTTAAAACAGAAGTTAATCTATTTTTAAAAACAAAAAAGGACAAGACATTATCAAGAAAGAATATATTCCAGAATCCTCCCCAAACACATAAGAATTTGATCCTATTAATTGACTGGTGTAATTTATATTGATTGTACCCTTTCCAGCAAGCACATAATTTAACTAGATCATGTAATTTCTACTAAAATTGGGTTTTCTTTCAATAGGAATATATTTCATCATTCCCTATAGTCATATTATAGAACAGATTTAATATTTCAATTTGTAGGAGAACCATAAACAATTATTCAATGAAATTTTTCCAGAGTAACACTACAATGCCAAGTAATAATAAAATATAAAAATTAACTACATAAGGGTTTTCTAAATACCCAGATCTATCAAATACACAGATCTACCAAATAGAAAACTATAAAAGCATTGAAAGACAAATAGATGTGAAAATAGAGATAACAGACAAAATACAATGCCTACCTTAGATCCAATGCCAGAAACGGATTTAAAAATAGAAACCCCTGTAGATATGAGAACCCAATTCTCTCCAAATTCAAACACAACCTGTAGATTTGAAAACTAATTTGCAACCAGGTGTCCAATCCAGAAGCATGGAGAGATTCAATTCAACAAGCAGCCACAACATTCCACAAATCTCCAAAATGCCAAACACACAAGCCTTCTCCAAAAATCTTCTCCAAAACCTGTCTCCCAAAAAATGAAAGCAAAATTCCCCTAATAGGAATTCAATCCCAACATCCAAGCAATCACAGAAGATAACTCAGAGTTCAACTCCAATCAGAAAAGTGACTCATAAGACAACTCCTAATTCAACTCAAACTCCAAAATTGAAAGAAATTACAATTAATTAATTAAAATATATTTTAAAATGCACAACTCCACTTTGACTTTCTAAAACTAGTTGTCTTTTTGAAAACAAACTCTTTTTCCAATTTTGCACATGTTTTAATTTAAACTCATTTATTAAATAAATTAAATAATCAATGCATCACAAATTCATGCAATTAATTATTTAATTACTTAATAATATAAACAGCATAATTCTAAATATATTCTATTTGGGCACAAGTTAATAATTAAAACCTAGATTAAATAAATTAAATATTTAATACATCCTAAGCATGCATTAAAATATTCAATTATTTAATTATACATTCAAACATAATTAAATCCAACTTCAATTAAATAATCAATTAATTTCAATAAATCAAATAAATGACTTTAGATAATTTACCAAATTAAACATAGGAACATAATTAAATCATTAAATTCAACTATAATCCTAACCTCAATAAACATATAAAATCACCTGAATAATCATAAATCCATTGAATCAAGCACAATCAAATTTAAGCACAATAAACCAAGCAAATTGAAAATGCATGCACAGACTCAAGAATGGGATCCACGAATTCATACCAACCAGGTGAATTCGGGTAAGGTAGTCATACTGGTATTTGTCCAATTCTAGGACAATTGGCTAGGGTTAGGGTTTGGGTCTGTGAATTATCTCCCCTCTTTACCATTGAGATGAATGTTTGTGGGCACGCTCACTCCTGCCAATTCAGGGAAGACAATGCCCTGTACCTGCGAACCTGTCATAAGAAGACAAAGCATGTACATACAATATATAACAGGAAATGATAAGGTACGGTCAGACATGTGGATCTCGACTATGCGAGTAACTACGCCTCTGTCCTCTACCACACAAGCACGTCAAACAGATACAGACACATAATCACCATACACATGTAATCTAACATCATGAAGCATCATCATCTAATCTATGCATACACTTGATAAACATATAATAATAATCTTCAATCATCATTAATGAAACAATAATCGATCACATGGAAAGTGACCTAAAAGAATTCGGTCAAACATCTGAAAATAAAGCAAACTAAAAAGCATCCTACGGGTGGGTATTACAGTTACTGTATGTGCTAGTTAAAAATGTGGATGCTTCAGTTAGGTCAAACTTGATCACGAGTTGTATGATCACCAGTAGATAACACCAGTGTGTATTATGGCTGTTGCTACATTAGAAAATGTTAAGGGATTTATAGGAAAGACAATTCCTTTCTTGTATAGACAGAAAGGAAAGGCACTTGGTAAACTGTTTAAGGTAGAAGTCGGTTATTAATATATTGTCATTATTATTTGTATTCGACAGATTTTGTAGTGTAGTGAGGTTGATTTAATTTTGTGATAGAGCTAAGACAATTTGAATGTATCTTTTTAATTGCATATCTCAGAACTTGAATTATTAATTACAAGTTTATGCAATTCAGTATATATATATATATATATATATATATATATATATATATATATATATATATATAATATATATATATATAGTATATATATATATATATATATATATCTATTGGATATGTAAATGTATACACAAGCTGTGGTGTATACATGTACATACGCCAACATGTATAAATAGATTTATGACTCTCAATCTGAACTATTAAATTACAAGTTTATATAAATATATATTTATATATATATACATATACCTGCTGGGATATGTATATGTATACACAAGCCGTAGTGTACACATGTATACACCCCAACTTGTATATAGATTGTATAAACTTGCAATTAAGAGAGCAGTGTGTATGACCATTTTGTTTAATAACTCGGTTATGGTAAATTAGCATGTTGTTAAAAGTGATGGGTGTTGTGTTGTTTTAGTTGATGAAAGAATATGTTAGCTCTTTTCGATTCAATGGAAACATGGATTTGATATGGTTATTTTATTGAACAGTTACAGATTTAATGTTAAGTTATTATGGAGATTATTTAGATTGGATTTGTGTTGGAGAAAGAGTTGTGATCTTCTCATCTTTCGTGAAAACATCATGTTTATGAAAGTATGTTAAGGAATATGGTAATATGGTTTTGTAATGGATTTTTGATTGTTGTTTCTATTTGGTTAAATTGATGCATTAGAAACAGAATGTTATTGAAACTGTGATATGAAATTCATTTCACTGCTGTCTTTGATAGATAGATCAAGTGTTTGTTTGAGATAATGCAAGAATGATCCATAGAGTGGGGGGCTGACACTAGTCTAGTACCTTGTGATGATAGAATTTATGTCAGTTGTGACTGTCACTAGTCTATATCTTATGGGAAAGAATTTTTGTCAGTTGTTTAATTAAGTGATAATTATAAAATTCAAGGGTTATGGGTTTTCAATTAACAAAGATAAAACGTTATGGTTTCATTAGACATAATGGATTTCTATGAGTTTCCTTACGGATACCTAGTTTAGATCCTTATGTGAAAACCCATGAACTACTGGATCATTACTTGTCATTTTCTTTGCGAGTTTATTTCTGTTTAAAAGAAATTTAATGCTTAATGACTTTGGAGTAAATAGAAACTATGTTATTTAGTTTTTAGAATTATATCTGCATTTAAATCTGCATAAAAGCTATATTGTACTGACTCTTATGGTTGCAGATTTTGGAGAGGATTCATTTTCATTATCATTGAGACTGAGCCCTGTTTACTGTTTGTATTTGTGTTCATTTTGATTTTCAGGTTATAGATGGATAAATCAATGAAAATGGGACAGTGGTTAGCAGTTGTTAAGTTTTATGGGAAACAGATCATTTCATGGTTTCTAGTTATCAGATCTATTCATAGAATGTAATGGATTGGAAATATATGAAAATTGTTTGGAGACTTATTCCTTGAATAAAGAGTATTATTATTATTACTTTGATGTAAATTGATTGTTAC